>CM076574.1:1172487515-1172580678 GCA_034641835.2 Pinus albicaulis | reverse complement strand
AGTTACATACAAGTTCAGAATTGGTGAAATCTACAATTCCATTTGACTCATACTCCATCGCTATTCCCAAGCCTTCTATCAATCCAATGTAATATGCTTTGTTGTTTGTTGTTCTTCCTGGTATATTCATTTTCCTTTGGACGACTTTGCTAGTCACAATATTGGAAAGCACATATGTAATCACTGCTTTCCCTGGATTGGGATAGCAAGAAACTTCTATGCATAATTTCCATTTTTCAACCATATTTAATGGTTTTCTTATCCCTAAAAAAAAAAATCAATAAAAATATATATATTAAATTGTCATTTATTGAAAATGCATGGGATGAAATGAAAAACTTATATTTAGATCTATTCCAAAGATTTACTGTAGTGGAATTTACTAGATAGGTCACCTTTCATAAAATATGAGATCCAGAGGCTACCTGGCCCTTTACAGACTCTGCCTATAGAACTACCATGGATATGAAAATGAAAAACTTCTAATTAGATCTATTCTAGAGATTGAATGTAGGGGCATTTACTCTTAGGTTAAAACCTATATGTTTTGTATCAAATTACTTTTGGTTTCAATGGGAAACTTTTATGGCTAATTTGTGTTTTACATGTTGAATATAAAAGGTTTTTTCTCTCTCATTGTTTGAGACCATGGATATGAAAATGAAAAGCTATATACTTGGTTAAAACCTATGTTTTGTATCAAATTAATTTTTGTTTCTAAATACTATATACATGTTGACTGTAGGGGCATTTACTAGATATGTCACCTTTCATAGAAGATGAGATCTAGAGGCTACCTGGCCCTTTACAAACTCTGCCTATAGAACTACCATGGATATGAAAATTAAAAACTTTTAATTAGATAGATATTATAAAGATTGAATGTAGGGGCATTTACTAGATTAGGTTTTAAAACCTATATGTTTCGTATCAAGTCACTTTTGGTTTCAATGGGAAACTTTTATGGCTAATTTGTGTTTTACATGTTGAATATAAAAGGTTTTTTCTCTCTCATTGTTTGAGACCATGGATATGAAAATGAAAAACTATATACTTGGTTAAAAACTATGTTTTGTATCAAATTACTTTTTGTTTCTAAATACTATATACATGTTGACTGTAGGGGAATTTACTAGATATGTCACCTTTCATAAAAGATGAGATCCAGAGGCTACCTGGCCCTTTACAGACTCTGCCTATAGAACTACCATGGATATGAAAATGAAAAACTTCTAATTAGATCTATTCTAAATATTGAATGTAGGGGCATTTACTAGATTAGGTTTTAAAACCTATATGTTTCTTATAAAATCACTTTTGGTTTCAATGGGAAAATTTTATGGCTAATTTTTGTTTTACATGTTGAATATAGAAGGTTTTTTCTCTCTCATTGTTTGAGACCATGGATATGAAAATGAAAAACTTCTATTTAAATCTATTCTAGAGATATGGCTAATTTGTGTTCTACAAACATTGAATATAAAACGCTTTTTCTCTCTTTGTTTGAGTCTATGGATATGAAAATGAAAAACTTCTATTTAAAAATATTCCAGAGATTGACTCTAGGGCATTTACTCTTACGTTAAAACCTATGTTTTGTATCAAATCACTTATGGTTTCAATGGGAAACTTTTATTGCTAATTTTTATTTTACATGTTGAATATAATTTAGTTTTTTTTCTCTCTCATTGTTTGAGACCATGGATATGAAAATGAAAAACTTATATTTCGATCTATTCTAGAGATATGGCTAGTTTGTGTTTTACATAAATTGAATATAAAAGGGTTTTTCTCTCATTATTTGAGACCACGGATATGAAAATGAAAAACTTCTATTTAAAACTATTCCAGAGATTAACTGTAGGGGCATTTACTCTTATGTTAAAACCTATATTTTGTATCAAATCACTTATGGTTTCAATGGAAAACGTTTAGGGCTAATTTCTGTATTACATGTTGAATATAATTTAGGTGTTTTTCTCTCTCATTGTTTGATACCATAGATATGAAAATGAAAAATTTCTATTTAGATCTAGTCTAGAGATATGGATAATTTGTGTTTTACATATATTGAATATAAAATGTTTTTTCTCTCATTGTTTGAGACCATGGATATGAAATTTAAAAACTTCTATATTTAAAACTATTTAAGAGATTGGTGACTTGTAGGGGCATTTACAATATTAGGTTAAAACCTATGTTTTGTATCAAATAACTTTTGGTTTCAATGGGAAACATTTATGGCTAATTTGTGTTTTACATGTTGAATATAAAATATTTTCTCTCTCTCATTGTTTGAGACCATGGATATGAAAATGAAAAACTTCTATTTAGATCTATTCTAGAGATATGGCTAATTTGTCTTTTACATACATTGAATATAAAAGGTTTTTTCTCTCTCATTTTTTGAGACCATGGACATGAAAATGAAAAACTTCTATTTAAAACTATTCCAGAGATTGACTGTAGGGGCATTTTAGATCTATTCTAGAGATATGGCTAATTTGTGTTTTACATACATTGAATATAAAAGATTTTTTCTCTCATTGTTTGAGACCATGGATATGAAAATGAAAAACTTCTATATTTAAAACTATTCGAGAGATTGATTGACTTGTAGGGGCATTTACTCTTAGGTTAAAACCTATGTTCAGTATCAAATCACTTATGGTTTCAATGGGAAACTTTTATGGCTAATTTGTGTTTTACATGTTGAATATAAAAGGTTTTTTCTCTCTCATTGTTTGAGACCGTGGATATGAAAATGAAAAACTTCTGTTTAGATCTATTATAGAGATATGGCTAAAATGGGCATTTACTCTTAGGTTAAAACCTATGTTTTGTATCAAATCACATATGGTTTCAATAGGAAACTTTTATGGCCAATTTGTGTTTTACATGTGTAATATAAAAGGTTTTTTCTCTCTCATTGTTTGAGACCATGGATATGAAAATGAAAAACTTCTATTTAGATCTATTCTAGATATATGGCTAATTTTTGTTTTACATACATTTAATATAAAAGGTTTTTTCTCTCATTATTTGAGACCATGGATATGAAAATGAAAAACTTCCATTTAAAACTATTCCAGAGATTGATTGTAGGGGCATTTACTCTTAGGTTAAAACCTATGTTTTGTATCAAATCACTTATGGTTTCAATGAGAAATTTTTATGGCTAATTTGTGTTTTACATGTTGAATATAAAAGGTTTTTTTATCTCTCATTGTTTGAGACCATGGATATGAAAATGAAAAATTTCTATTTAGATCTCTTCTAGAGATATGGCTAATTTGTGTTTTACATAAATTGAATACAAAAGGTTTTTTCTCTCATTGTTTGAGACCATGGATATGAAAATGAAAAACTTCTATATTTAAAACTATTCGAGAGATTGATTGACTTGTAGGGGCATTTACTCTTAGGTTAAAACCCATTTTTTTATCAAATCACTTATGGTTTCAATGGGAAACTTTTATGGCTAATATGTGTTTTACATGTTGAATATAAAGGTTTTCTCTCATTGTTGAGGCCATGGATATGAAAATGAAAAATTTCTATTTAGATTTATTATAGAGATATAGCTAATTTGTGTTTTACGTACATTGAATATAAAAGGTTTTTCTCTCATTGTTTGAGACCATGGATATGAAAATGAAAAAATTATATTTAAAATTATTCCAGGAGATTGACTGTAGGGGCATTTACTCTTAGGATAAAACCTATGTTTTGTATCAAATCACTTATGGTTTCAATGAGAAACTTTTATGGCTAATTTGTGTTTTAAATGTTGAATATAAATTTTTTTTTTCTCTCTCATTGTTTGAGACCTTGGATATGAAAATAAAAAACTTCTATTTAGATCTATTCTAGAGATATGGCTAATTTGTGTTTTACATATATTGAATATAAAAGGTTTTTTCTCTCATTATTTGAGACCATGGATATGAAAATGAAAAACTTCTATATTTAAACCTATTCGAGAGATTGATTGACTTGTAGGGGCATTTACTCTTAGGTTAAAACCTATGTTTTGTATTAAATCACTTATTGTTTCAATGGGAAACTTTAATGGCTAATTTGTGTTTTACATGTTGAATATAAAAGTTTTTTTTCTCTCTCATTGTTTGAGACCATGGATATGAAAATGAAAAACTTCTATTTAGATCTATTCTAGAGATATGGCTAATTTGTGTTTTACATACATTGAATATAAAAGGTTTTTTCTCTCATTGTTTGAGACCATGGATATGAAAATGAAAAACTTCTACTTAAAACTATTCCAGAGATTGACTATAGGGGCTTTTACTCTTAGTTTAAAACCTATGTTTTGTATCAAATCACTTATGGTTTCAATGGGAAACTTTTATGGCTAATTTGTGTTTTAAATTTTGAATATAAAAGGTTTTTTTCTCTCTCTCATTGTTTGAGACCATGGATATAAAAATGAAAAAATTCTATTTAGATCTATTCTAGAGATGTGGCTAATTTGTGTTTTACATACATCGAATATAAAATATTTTTTCTCTCTCTCATTGTTTGAGACCATGGATATGAAAATGAAAAACTTCTATATATTTAAAACTATTCCAGAGATTGATTGACTGCAGGGGCATTTAATCTTAGGTTAAAACCTATGTTTTGTATCAAATCATTTTGGTTTCAATGGTTTGTTTATTGGCTAATGTGTTTTTATCAAATCACTTTTGGTTTTGAAGTATATTATGGAATCTTCTGTAACCACTTATTAGGCCTATCAATATGTAATTAGAGCACAATGAATATGAGAAGTAGATACATTTACATGATCAAAAATTAGTAGATATAAGCAGTGTTTCTATAATATGGGACGACTGGTTAGATTACAGGTTTCCACATATTAAGCTTATTCAGTAACTAATACGTAACCATTACTATTATTACTAAAAGCATGCTTAAGGGTGAGGTCTTTGCTGAGGAGAAAAGCATGCCTTAAGAGACAGTACAAACTCTTCTCAATAAGATGCAAGAATTCACAACAGATAAAAAAATCTATTTCGTTAATCACAAATCAGTATCTATCAATATCTGTTATTTGTGTTTCTAAGGTTGGAAATTTTATCAAAACCAGAACAGAGCTGGCTAAACGGGCCAGTCAGCCTAGTTCAGGGGTTTTCGTAGGCATAACTGTCCACTCAAACCAATTGCAACCTAGTTTTGGTCTGAACTGGTTCAGAATCCATCCTAATCATGTCTGGAACTCTGCATATTTTTATTTAAAGGTTTGGATTCACAGAGTATATATACATATATAAAAGAACAGTCCAATTCTGATAACACTCACACTCGCTAGTATAATATGTATCATTAAGCATATAAAGGCAATGGGGGGCAGAGGAATGAGAGTGAGTTGTATCCTGAATTGAAAAGAATAAATAAACTCCATCAAAATTACTTGTCGGAATTGTTACCTTGCGGCGATATGACTTTGACATTTAAAGCAATGTTTTTTTCACCATTCAATTTCCAAATAAACCAACGAACTGCTCTAGAGTGGGTTCTTCAACCCAAAATGAAAAACAATAGTGCAATGAAAAAGTCATATTGAAATTCCAAACAACTGTCGAACTCTCACATTAGAGAATCTTTGTGAATGTTTTTAATGAGACATATTCAATGCAGGTCTCCTCTTTTGCTAAGAAAAATTACTTTTATAGCTCACAAATATGTAAATAAGGTAAAATCAAGTACAACAAAGAAATATGGAATTTCAAAATTTCGCTCTAGCAGTGCTCCTATCTAGTACAGTTTATGATATTCCATACAATAAGCAGTAACCAATTAAAACTAACACCATATTTGAACCTATAACACCCGAGATCTCTAATATGGAGCAATTACTTACATGAAGCAACTCCTGAGCAGCGGCGCAACTCCTGAGAAGCGGCGCAACTCCTGAGCAGCAATTCGAGGGCGTGAGCGCTAAATCAGCAACAAAGCAGCAGAGTGCGAACAGACGATGCAAATAGAGACATGCCACAAAAACTCAAACAGAAACCTGCGAACAGACTATGCGAACAGAGACACACCATAAAAACTCAAATAGAAACCTGTGAATAGATTATGTGAAAAGAGACGCGCCACAGAAACTTAAACAGAAACCTGCAAATAGACTACGCGAACAGAGACGCGCCACAGAAACTCAAACAAAAACCCACAAACAGACTATGCGAATAGAGACGTGCGAAAACGAGACTCGTTCGTGGGTGATATATTTTTAGTTCAGTCGAACTATTAGTGCTGGTTTTCCCATCTCTGGAAAAAATTCTGTTTGCCCACGCTGTCAGTGTGCCGTCAATCTAAACGGAAGAACGAGTTCGGCCGAAATTTCTCATATAATTCGTCGAACTATTTCCGAAAAAAATTTTCTGCCCCTGATTCTCACAAAAGTGTAACCCAACTTCACATTTTCACCCATATATACATTTATTTTCCTGTATGAATCTTATCATGTGATGATGATATTTTACAAATTACGCAAATGTCTATCTAATACAATATTAGATACTGTATCAGTTAATGCATTCATTTGTCTAGGAATATGTTGATATGTGATGTAATTAAAATGTCTTTCTAGTAAAAGAACACGTAAATACAACCTTAAGATTTGAGGATGTGTAACAGAATAATGCCCATTAAGTTGAAGAATAACAAGCTGAGAATCTAGGTTAACAATCAATGCATGAACATCAAGAGCAATGGCCTTAGTCAAGAGTTCAATGACATCACTATATTCAATGACATTGTTTGTGGTTCGTCCTAGACAAATACCTTGAAGGTCTATCAACTCACCATTAGGGTTATAAATCACCCAGCTTGCGGAAGACAGATTTTGGGTACTGTCGGAGGCACCATCCGCGAAACCAACATAAGGAGTAATAGACATCTGCACAATAAGCAACGACCCAATAAGCAGGAAAACCGCTCGCAAAGAACACCAAGACAAAATATACAAAAATGAAAAAACACCTATGTACAAAAGAAAAATGCACGAGAAACTCATGCATAATATTTTTTGAGATACAACCCATTTTTGGGCTGATCTAAAGGATAACTTTCATAATCAATAAGCTCATAAGACCCATTCTACAAAACACGCTTAACAATATAGGGCCCATGCCACATGGGTTGGAATTTGCCTGCGCCCAGCTTATCGTGAGCTTGGTCATACGGGAGGACGAGGTCTCCTTCTATAAAGGAATGAGGGGAAAATGACTGGTCAAAATGAGCTTTGACGCGCTTTTTCCGTGCTTCTATGACAAGAGTAGCAAATCAACGAGTTTCATCAAGCCTCTCTAAATATATAAGACGCTCTTCTTCTAGCGAAGTATTAGTCAGAAATTCAACAACTATTTTGAGAGAAGGGATTTCACATTCAATTGGAAGGGTAGCTTCCAGACCATAGACAAGTTGGAATGGAGTGAATCCGATCGCATCCTTCATTGAGGTTTGGTAAGCCCAGAGAGCTAAAAACAACATGAGATGCCAGTTTGACTAGTGCATCCCAATTGTACATTGAAGCATAGTGAAGAGGACTTTGTTCACGACTTCAACCTGGCCATTAGCCTTAGGGTAGTACGACGTTGAGCTGCCATGAAGCAGACTCAACTTGGAAGTCAACTCAGCCATCATGTAATGATGAAAATGAGAACCATGATCGGTAACAATGGCTTGAGGGACACCAAACCTGTTAGTGACATGATTGAATAGAAATTGTGCTATTGTCTTACCGTCAGCTATAAGTGTAGGCATTACTCTGGCCCATTTCGTGAAGTAGTCAACAACAACGATAATATAGGCATTCCCCTTGACCAAGTGAGGGTTACACGTTATAAAATCAATGCCCCACTTCGCAAAGGGACCAACGGTAATGACAAGATGAAGGTGTGTGGGTGGCGCGTGCATCTTGCGCTGATAAATCTTACAATCGTGACACTTATGGACATCAATGATGCAGTCTTTAAAGATGGAGGGCCAGAAATACACAACACGAAGAATCTTATGTGCATTAGCATATCCAGACAGGCGACACTGTGGCAATCATTAAGGACCTTTTCAGCCTCCTCGAGAGTCAAACACCGGCAGAGAACAAAATCAGCTCCGATGCAGTAGAGCGTATCTCCCATTATGCGATAAGGTTGCGAATGATGGCAGATGCGTCGGCGGGAATCCTTCGTCAACTCAGATCTGAAGGTGGAAGTCTGAAGATATACGATGACAACACCATACTAAGGATCGAGGGTTCTAATAAGAAAAAGCGTGTCATCTAGAATGTGTTCCTCGAAACTAGATGGAGAAAAATCAGAAGGGAGAGAGCATATGAAATCAGCGAAGACCAACGAATTCTTCAATTTGGCAGTAGTGAACTCCAAATCGAACTCTTGGAGGATAAAAATCGACTTCAAGTATTTCCCCCCCAGCAATTGATGAGTCAATATATAAGTCATAGGGTTGCAATCAGAAATCATAGTCGCTGTGCCAACAAAATGTAGTGACGAAAACATTGAGCAACTTGGACGAAAACCAACGCCAACTTCTCGACATGTGCGTAGTGTGTTTCAGTATCAAGAATATTACGAGATAGATAGTAAATGACATGCTCATCACCATCGTCGTTGTCTTGTACCAGAACCATGGAAATAGTGATAAACGCGACAACCAAATAAAGGGAGTAATCATGATGATAATTGGGAGGATGCAACAAAGGAGCATTGATGAGAAATTTCTTTAGTGCATCGAAGGATTTTTTGGCGATCTCATCCCAATGGAATGGGATGCCTTGCTTAAGTAATCGTGTAAATCCTTTGGGCACTTCAGCATAGTTTGGGATAAAATGACGCAGGAAGTTAGCTTTCCCCTACAGACTCTGTAGCTGATGTCAGGAGGAAGGAGAGGGGAGATTAATAATAGCTTCAACTTTGAGGGGATCAAGGCGAATTCTATATTTAGAGACGATAAACCCTAAGAGTCTATTGGAATCAACACAGAAAACACACTTATGCAGATTGAGCCAGATGTTATAGCGTCGACAACGAAGAAAAATTTGACGGAGATGATTAGGGTGGTCTTTATGCTTAACCGAATGAGCTGGAAGGTCATCCATGTAAGGATGAACAATGTGCTTGATATCATGGAAAGCATATGAAATTTCTCTTTGAAATGTAGCCCCAAAATTTTTAAGACCGAAAGGGAGCTTTTTATAGGCAAAGTACCCCAAGGACAGATAAAGGCAGTCTTGTGTTGATCGATCGAAAGAATATTAATCTGGTTGTACCCAGAAAACCGGTCCATAAGGGAAAAGATCTCACTCCCTGCATAGTTATCAATGATCTGATCAATAAAAGGAGTGGGATAATTATCCTTAGGGAAAGCACGATTTATATCACAGTAATTAACATAGACACGAATAGTACCCTTCGTTTTATCTACAGGAACAATATTGGAAACCCATTCTGTCATGGGAATCAGATAGATAAAACCAACTTTAAGAAGTTTTTCAACTTCTCCCTTAATAGCAGCCGCCTTTCTAGGGTGCATAAGACGAAGGCACTGGTGAACAAGCTTCACACCAGGATAAGTAGGAGTTTCATGCACCACTATACTGGGATCGATGCGAGGAATTTCTTCGTAATACCAAGAGAAAACGTCGCGAAACTCGCGGAAGAGATTAGTATAGACCTCGATCTCATCGGGAGAACATGTCACCCAAATATGGATGTTCTCGACGACCCTCGGTTCGACGGAGATGTTGATAGACATCGTTTGTGTAATGTTTCCCAACTCACCATCTGCAAAGACTTCGTGTGTCAGGATGGGCGTCTGAAGCGGAGGAGAAGGAACTTGAGAAGCGAACCGCTCGAGACAATTAGACATGGACCCAAGGCTGGGCATGAAAGAGGAACGATGATGACTATCGTCCCACGGAGGATCCTCAAGAGACATAGTTTCCACGATGGCTTCATCGGAGGGAAATATCTCATTTACGGGATTGGGCGAATCCGAATCACCAAGCAAAGGGGATTGAGAATAAGTGTCAAGAGACATGCTCAAAGGAGCATGATCAGAGGGCGGAGGATTCAAATCCATAATAAGTTGACAATAATCAATCTCGATCGGACTTAACGACATCAAATCACCAAATGAATCAATCTGCTTGAGCGAAGGGATGATCCACAGATCAGAAGACCTAGAGATCATGTTAACCTAAACAATGTTGGGTGGAGGAAGATGAAAAATACCCATGAGGGTAGGATCTTTGGAAAGACCCGGCCCTATGCTCTCATAAGGCATAGGAATTTGATCTACGTATGGAACATTTCTCTTGAAAGATGAAGAAGTGAAAAAAGACAACTAATCGACAATGATGATCTTTCCTTCGTGTGGAAATTGAATAACATGAAAGAGAGTGGATGGAACACACATCATGGCATGAGTCCAACTGCGACCGAGGAGAAGATTTTAATTGAGCTTGGCATCAACGACTTCAACCTCGACGTTAATTTTTTTCCCTTCTAACGTAATGGTAAACTAGCGAGAATACCGAAAGGGAAAGATTCCCTTCTGTCAAAGGCTTCAAGAGCGTTTGGAGATGAGTTGAGGGTGGGAGAGGTGATGCCTTTCCAGCAGGCAGATGACATGACGGAGGTAGAGGCACCCTCATCCACGATCGCTTGATGGATATTATTTCCATTAATCCCAACTTGGATGATCAACGCAAGCTAGCGAGGGAGACGTGGAATGAAATTCTCCAAGTCGAAAGTGATAAGGCTCGAATTAGCAGGATCAACCCCACCAATGGCAGATAACAAAGCCTTCCGTTGAGACAGAAAAATCTGAAGTACTTCCATGCAAATGATGCCTGAGCCAAATCCTCAAAAATACTGTAATGTTGAGTAGCACGGGTGTTAGGATTGTAGGAAGACTTATGGAGTACACCTTTGGAAGGTGGTCGTACAATGGGCTCAGTACTGGGCCTTTCAATTTGAAGAGGGCTAGAAGTAGGCGGGGGAGGAGGACCATCATCGATTTCCTTCCTCACCACCTGATGTGGTTCAGTATAATCTTTCGACTGGGTAGCAATGGAAAGTAATGCAAAACCGTTCATCATGAACACCTGAGAGTCGAATGGGGCAGAGGACAAAGGTTGCTCCACCAACTGAGTCTGTTGTGATGGAAACAGTTCTTTAAGAACAACCGAAGTGCCTTGGGTGGCTTTGAGCAATCGACTCACCTAGGCCCATCGAGGGCAGTCCTTGGTAAAATGCTCTTCGTCACAAATCAAACAAGGGTACTTAGGTTTGCGTTGCAAACCATCATCAGTACGAGATTTCTGAGAATCCTGTTTCGGGGTATCGGCTTTGGCCTTACCTTTACCCTTCTTCTTACCTTTGGAAGTTTTATTTGCTGGATTGGACTGAACGAAATTTGCTTCCGTGGTTTTACCAGAATTCAGAGGTGGTTGAGAAGCAGTGTCATTGGAAGTAGTAGAATTTTGCTTCGAAGGATTTGAAGAAGAATACTTCCGAGAAGTCTGAGACACAGAACCGATGATACCATTGACCGATGGGGTCGCCAGTGCTTTGGAAGTTCTAGGTCAAGGGGCATCAGGCAAGAGTTTGTATAATGTGCCAGACTGAGAGTACACAAGATCAAGGTACTGGGCACGAGCGATGGCCTATTCTTCAGTAACACATGCGCCCATAGCAATGTCCTTAGCAATCAGAGCAATGAAGGGGGTAGTGGACCAATTAGTTAGAAGCTGATCAAGAATCTCAAACTTGATCAAGTGACGACTACGCATCCATTCATGAATATGATTAGAGATATGAGTAGCTCGATCTTGCTTCAAGGATGTGAGGAGGTGTGTCCCAATCTCATACTGAACTAGTAACTGAAAATGCTTGAGAAATTCCATGGCCAAAGAGTTGAAATCTTGGAAAACGCCGTGGGATAATTCGATGTACCATTTGGCAGCGGTACTAGTCTGAGTCCGTTGGAAAAGACAGAGTTGAATGGAATCATCAACCTAAGAGTTAAAGGAACACCAAATATGGTATGTCATAACATGCACTTGGGGGTCTTCTCCAGACTTGCCCTCAAATTTGGGACAATCTCTAAGAATTTTAGTTGGAATTGGAGGCCAATACGGGTTATGAAGGATAGGATCATTTGTCAACTTTGATAGATCAGGCAGTTCCAATGTTGTAAGGAAAGGTAATTGAGGATTGAAAGGCATTGAAGGTCGCTAATAAAGACCAATATTAGCATTCCACCCAGGTTGAAAGAAATTATTCCCCCATATGTTTTGTCCTGGAGGATTTTGTCCATAGAGGTTATAAGCCTGATAGGTCAATAGGGTTTTGACCAGGAGGATTTTGTACATAGGGGTTATGAACCACACTGGTTGGTTTGAAACGCGTCGACCATGTTCCATTGCATGTGATTATTACCGAAATGATTTTACAATTTGTATAATGGATCACATAAGCTTAGATTCTAAAAATCCTGATAGTTCTTCTCATACATGGGTTGAGGATCATAATATTGATTTTGAGCATACCACTGAGGTCCTGTCTGAGCAACATATGGATTTTGTTGCGGAATGTAAGAATTGCCTTGAGGTGGATTATGCACCATCTGGGATTGACCGTGAGGAAAATAAGTGAAACCTCGGGGCACACTATATACTACCTTAGATTGACCTTGAGGAATGAAAGTAGCACCTTGAGGCTGAATGAGTTGTCCCTGGGGTGCAGGTTGACCTGGATACTGAGGTTGGACAGGCTGTCCCTGCAGAGCAGGTTGGCTTGGATACTGTGCACCACTGGGTTTCCCTTGTAGAAAAGGTTGGCCCGATGGTTGGGATGGGCCAGGTTTCCTCTGAAAACTAGGTTGGCTCGGTGCAGGACCGGAGGGTTTTCCTTGTTGTACAAAAGTTTTACCTTGCTGAACAGAAGGCTAGTGTTGTTGCACAAAAGGTTGTCCTTGTGGTGGATATATTTTCCCCACAGGAACATAAGATGCTCCCAGTTGAACATGAGGTTGACCAGAAGGACAGTAGGGTGGTCCTTGTTGGACCGATGGTTATCCCTGAAAGGGTTGTCCTTGCAGACCATAAGGTTGTCCTTGTGGGCCAGAGGGTTGTCCCTGTTGGATCGAAGGTTGTCCCTGTAAGGGTTGTCCTTGTGCGCCAGAGGGTTGTCTCGGCTGGTAAATGGTTTGATTGGGATCAATAAGAGACAAATAGACTGGATTACCATACACTTCATAATGATGTGTAGGATTAACATAATTTTGTAATTTCTGAGAACCTTGAGGGGCAGAATTCTGCTGTTGAGGATCCTAAGAGGCGGAATACTGTTGCTGAATAGCCAACATATACTCATCAAATGTATAACCGCTAGGAATGGAAGTAGAAGCCATAAGCGCACTACTAGCAGAATGGGTTCCTACAACGTGAGGTTGTGATCCCTCACGACGGGCCTAACAGGTATCGTGGGATTAATAAAAATGGACCTACGAACAACAGAAGACACTGACAACGACTGAGTCATACTAACAACCGGTGAAGATGAAGCCACACAGACAATGGGTCGGACAAGAACAGAGGTTGCAATCATCGACGTCATGGGAGTAGAGGGTGATTCCTCTGATATCGATAAGGCCAAACTTCCTGAGGGAGTCGATGTATCAGACCATATCGGATTCTGATACAACAATTGAATGCCAGAAATGATATGACCCAAAGTACAATAACCACATGGGAGAGATACCGGTTGTGAGGAAGGTTGATCTGAGACATAAGGAAAGCTCTCTGGAGGGAGCTGATAATATCCTGTAGAAACATACATCTCTTCACTATTAACGGGACTCAAAGAATCCATGTCAGATGAAGCCAGTTGATCGTCGAAAAGACGACGAGTAGTTGCGAGTAAAGTAGTAGCTAGTAAAGATGGTTCCAAAGTAAGAGGAGGGAAGTCTTGCACGTTCACAAAACCAGACTAAGCGTCCCGAGGTTTCCAATTGATATCAAATGGCTCTTCAAGAGGAGATCGGGTAGTGAGAGGTAAGATACTCGGAAGAATAGACTGCCAAAGATCAACAAACCTAGTGGGCTAAGATGCTTTCAGAGAAACTTTAGGAGAAGGATTTCCACTAGAAGGTAATGAAGAGGATGACAAAACTGGTGGTTTCACCACTGTGACAATGTTTCAAAATAGAAGAAAGCCGAGATAACCAACTTGGGGCTTCAAGATCAGAGACTTAAGGAATCACTTAAGAACAAGCCAAGAAAATATCTCTAATGGGCATGTGATCGTAGGCAATTGATTTTATGACATTGAAACGAAACTTTGTTGTTTCATGTTTTAAGAGTCAAGAAACATGAAAAATATGACTCTAGTCACTTTCAGGTTGAAGCAAGCGTGAAAGGACAAGTGCTCAAGGATCTTTTCAATTTTAGAGAGTCACGAAAAGACCAAAATGACTACTCAGGAAATCTAAGCAAGGGGTGTACCAAGTTTCCGTGAACTGCAATATACACCTTGGTGATCAAATGAAAGAGAAATGACCAAGGACTTAACGTACACGCAGGCAGTCTCCCCGAATGTTGTGTTTGGTGTATCATGGTTACATGGCGACAAACTCGGCTTCCTATGGATAAATAATTGCAACCTATGAGGGTCTCCCTTGATATACTCGATGGTACGGGGAGCACAAATCCATGCTAACGTTGTCTAAAGTCAAATGGCGAACGAAAAATACTAGGCTTAACGACGCCGGAACACGTCACTAGCCTAGACCTTTAAAATATGTGCGTCAGGTTTCAATGCTTCCTTAGGTTGATTGAATTCATTTTAAAGTTGATCTTGAATTAATGTTGCGATTTCAAAGCCTTACCGAATGTGACCTCGAATCCTTAATGCATAACTACATGCAAAATAAAATCATTCCAGTTCAATGAATGCTAGCTAAGAGAGGGATAGTAATTCATAACAAAACAAAAATAAATCGAATAAAAGATAATTTTCCCTAATGCATCTAAGACAACTAAAGCAGAAAATGAAAATCTCTTTCCTTTTTCACTAAACGCTACTAATGCAAAAGAACATTTTCCATTTTCAAGCTAAGAGAAAGAATGAAAATTTTGTCTTTTTAGATGAATGCGAAGAAAAATGGAATGTTACAGTAAAAATCAAAATGGACACTAATTTTGAACCATTTGAATGAAAATTATCTAAAACAGAGAGATCAATCCAATACAATTATCAAACACGCTAAAAAACAGAGATGCACTCTTCTTTCGAACCGATTCAACGAGCAATGTAATCTATGCTCAAAGTGACAAATGGGGAGCTAAATGAAATCTATGACAACCATTCAACAAACCAAAGACACATAGAACCGAAAGAAAAGCTAAAACAATCAGTTAATCAAACTGAAACGATGCAGACCAAACTGACTCGAACTCAACTCAGAAGGCTTAGTGAAGAGAGAACTGAACAAGCGACACAAGGCACCTAGAAACCCTAGGGTTACAAACTCCACTGATAAGATGATGGAGAAATAGCTAAGAAGGACAAGAAAAGAGAGTGAAAAAAATATTAGTGGACCAATTGAAAGATAAAAATCCAATCCAGAGGCAAGACATACTGACAAAACTTAGGAAAGAGGCTAAAATTCAATCCTATAGGATTCGATGCGACTGTTCAGCTGTAATCGACGTTAAACAAGGGTTGGCGCACCTATGACAAAAGCAACAAGTGCCAATAGGTGCGTCTGTTCAAGGAAAAGAAACGTTGAGAGAGAAAACTATGGGACAAATAAAAACCACTAAGCAGAGGTCAGACTTGACACTCTGGGGCTGAACAAGATTTCTAAAAACAATCATACAGGCTAAACCAAGGAGAAAAATGATGAAATGAACAAAGTCGAATCGACAAGAAAAACACTTAGATAAAAAATGAGAGACGACAACACACACTGATCCCTAGTGGAGTTGCCAACTTGTTGTGTAGGTAAATCCCCTATGCGGACAGAGGCGATCCCTCTAGCCCTGGGGTGGGTCTAGCAACTAGGGAACATGATAATGATTGGATTCCTAGTTTATGAATGAAACTGAGTTGGGATATATATCCTAGCTTTGTTCCAACACAGTCGTCGTAGCTGTGGCAGTAGTCTCGTGATCTTCGTCTTGACATGTCACGGTCCTTCAACAGTGGTACTCAGGTGCCTACACAAGGATCATAGAACGATAACAACATACGAAAACATACTTGCATCCATAACTATTTAATTGGTCAAGGAGAACTAAACACATTGCACAATATTAATCATATCAAACGAAAAACGGGAACCAAAAAATCAGTCATGTATTAATAAGTAGAGAGAAAGAGTTTACGACCAAAAGAGCCTTGACATTGCAGCCTCCTTCAGCAGGTCCAGTCAAACATGTCTCAAGCATTCGTCGAGGATTTGGACTTGGCGAGGCAATATGCCTAGACCCTCTCTCGACAATGGATTCCTCTCTACTCTATCTCACACCAGCTATAGTAAGGATTGTTTCATCTAGTTGCAACTATGTGAGAAGGGTGTATTTATAGGAGAGGAGGAGGTGGTTTATGATCCCTCATAAGGTGGAAGGGAGACCTTATCCTTTGGGGAGTTGCTCAAAAGTAGGAAACAAGAAGCCAAAGGAAGGTCTTCGACATTATTCAGTCGAACAAACCATGCTGACTTCGCTCACGAAGTGGTTGGGAATGCAAACTTCACTTCTATTTTAAAAAACTTTCCAAAAACAGCTCAGCGCGAGCAGTCCACCGAGACAAAGCACCAATGGACGCGAGCCCCAATGTTAATTTCTATATTGGCACGAGGCCATAATTTCCTACCAGCGACAACCCAAAATGATATGTTTTTGAGAGCCTGCTCCAGGAATAGTCAACCGAGAAAATGTTCTCCTCATGCTAAGGGATGCAATGAAACTTTTTGCAAGGCATGACAATACACATAAGTCACTGAAATGGTCCTCCAATGTGCGGGATGGTGAAAAGATGTTGTGTAAAACTAAGCAAGAGTTGGAATCAGTTTGGATGCTAATGTATTGATTAAGGAACTATTGTACTCAGTTTGGTCAATTAATAAAGAAGAGTTGCAACTATTTTTTGGGATACATGTGGTATGATGTTTATCATTGTTTTTCCTTCAGTTTCATATGTTAGAATGTGTTTTATTCATGTTCATTATATCTCTATTGTATTATCTATTTCTAGTTGATAGGAATAATAATTCTTTTCTCATGCTATGTTTATGGAAAGTTATCGTAATTTGTCCATTTTCCTCTGTTTAGGAAGAATACATTTCCCATGCTCTTCTTAGCTTCTCATCAATCTTAAAACCATCTCATCACAATCATATTAAAGTGATAATATTTATGCCTACCTTACCCCATTGAATCTCTGCAACCCTATCTCATTTTCCTTGACCTAGCTCCCTTGACCATACTTTCATCTAGTAGCCCGACCAAAATCAATTATAAAAACCCTTGAACTCACACCTAGCATAAAATCCTAATCCATTTAGTCTCCTAGGCTGTGTTTTGTGGAGAGAGCCCTCTTCTAATTGGTAGGGATAGCTACCAAGTTAAAAGGTTGGTCTGTGGTTACCTCTGTTGGGATTCCTTCTTCAACCTTGGGAACCTAGCGAAGTGATAACATTCTGGTGCCGTTGCTGGGGAACGAAAGATCAGATCTTCCCTGGGAAAGAACGAAAAAATTTAGATATAATTGTTGATTGTGAACAACAGTTGGACACATATGAAGGCTGAACCATTCACCTAGTGACTCCAACTTGATGTAAAGACTCCATTGGAGGATCAAACTTGCCAACAGGAAAATGGAAGAATCTCACACAAAGGTCAGGTATTCAAAATGGAATTGTATTCGAGATCTAATATGCTTTCTTGTAAATTAATTTTTTTATTTTCCTGAAATTGTCCTAGAATTTTTCTAGAGTTTGTTGTATGAAAAAGATGATCAAAGTCTTGATTTCGCCTATTTGAAGATTGTAAATGCCGATTTTCCCTTTGATTTTGATTAAGATCAAGACCTCTTACCTGAAAATTGTGCATATCCTTTTCAAGATGATGAACCTCAAGAGATCAAGACTAATCCTATAGCTTCCGTACATACTCCTACACCTTGTAAAATTCCAGATAGATACCATGATTTCCCTGAAAATTATTACAAATATCTTCCCAGGTTTGATGGACAAATCTTAACATCACTGCTGAGAAACACATTGAGAGTTTTGAAAAATTTCTCGACCTTTTTGAGGTTGATGAAGATGATGTTAGTATCAGGATCTTCACTCTATCTTTGTAAGGCAAAGCCAAGGAATGGTTCAAAAACTTGCTAATTGCAAGTATTTTTATTTCCATCAATTTGTGAAAATATTTATTTATAAATGGGTGATCAAGAGGAATCCTTTTCTAATTTTAGAAGAATATGATAATTTGAAAAGGCAACCAGGAGAAACAGTGCAAAAATTTTCAACTAGATTCAATCAAGTATACCATTCTATCCTTGCTGATATAAACCACCTCTTGATTCAACCCTCTTACACTACTCTGATGTGTTTGATCTAGAAATGGAATTTCGATTCAGGGAAAGGGGCATTACAACACTCGAAAAAATGCAGGACAATGCAATAGCCATAGAAGCTAATTTGCTGGTCAAAAGGTTAAATTTGAAAGCAAAAGGGAAAAACATAGAGAAAGAATGCTTGACATAATCAAAAGTGAAGCTCGACATTTTGGTAAAGTACATTAGATAAAATGATGCAAAATATCACCATGAGACATGAAATTTCTGTTCAAGATGACCATGTCTCATTGATTGAAGAAAAACAAGTTGCTGATATGAAAAATTTTCCTTCCTATCCCAGTTGTCATAGATCTGATAATGATTACTTTATGTATGCGTTAAGGGACAGTAAAGAAATCAGTTTTATAGATCAGCTTGTAGAGGTGAGATCTATAGATGTGATGTGCATGCTTTATGACATTACTCATTTTGATGATTTACCCAAGTATGATAAATATGATGTTGATTATGTTCTCAAAAGTGACTCTGAATCTTCAAGTCAATCATCAACATGTTTTCAGCATTTTAAAGAAGACAGTCAGCTCACACATGTGGTTTATGGAAGTGAGGAGGAAAGTGTAGAAAATTTGGAAGTAAGTGAAGAATCTTTGCCTCTTTGTTTTACTTCAGTTTAGTTCATCAGAGATGACTTTCATGCAATCAGAAATCAACAGTCATTAAGTTTTGATCTTGGCAATCAAGAGGATAATGAAATTCTCAATCATTTGTAAAAATAAGAGAAAACTATAATCAAGCAGACAAGCGAGTGGTCAACATTATAAATGATAAAGATTATCCTGAACTGGTTGAGGAAATCATTTGCAACATAGAATACTCCTTAGCTCTAGATTTGTAGCCACCGAGTCCCATTGAATTTCAAATTGCAGATGAAGACTTGGAAGTTGAAACACATGATCAAATGATGAAAGATGACTCTGTACCATTACGTTTTGAAACATTTCAGTTTTTAAAGAAAAAAATCATAATATCTCTAAAGAAAAGGATGAGCAGCTTGTAAAAATTCATGCAGTCTCATTAGAACGAATGGAAAATAGGTTGCATCAACCTTTTCAAGTTTTTCATGACCAAATAGCTATGTGTTGGATAATATCTGCAGTAAAATTCCTTCTCCATTAGCTAACTGTGAGCCTAAAAAGAGTGTTGATATAATCTTGATTCGACAGTTGACTTCATTGTCTTTTTCAACAAGAGTTTCATTACAAAGCTCATAACAAGATTTGCAGTCATATCAGGATAGTAATGAAGAAGATTCTTGTTTTTTTGTTGATAATCAAGAAAAAATTGTTATTCATGAGTTTCAGGATCCTTTTTTCAACTTGTTGTAGTCATCAAGGGAAGAAAGTACGGATGTTGGGAAAATTTTAAAATCAAGGTACGAAGGCTACCTAGAGCAAAGTACTAAATCAAAGTACTAAGGCTACCTTGATGTCAACCGATGGGCTCATGCTATGCAATTTCATTAAGATTCAATCTGTTGACAAGATTTCATGGGATTTTCCTTTTGGTAGTTGTCTCTTCTTTCTCATAAGCAAGCACTTTCAGAGAATTCAACTAGTAGCCATAATGCTTACATGGTTGCATTGGTTGTTCCATTTCACTTTATCAGGTGATGAATGGATCAGTTAGAGTAGGTGTGTTGAATAAGCTCAATTTTGAGCATCTTTTTCAAATTTTCAGTTGTTTTTTAGTCCGAGTTAGTTCAGTTTATTGAGTCAAGTTTTTAATATTCAGTTAGTTTGAGTTTTTGACTGTATTGGCCCAATGGTCAGGCACTTGGTCTATGGTGTTCTTGACACCTCCAAGGAGCTGCCATCCCCAATAAGTCCAATGTTAGTGTCAGAGTTTGCAGTCTGACATCAATGATCAAAATCACTCTTTTCATATTCATTTTAGGGGTCCCACTCAATTTGTTTTATAATTCCACTTGGTCAGGCACAAAATTGACTCACTGATGGTAGCCTTAGCCATAAAACCTCACTCTCCCTCAAAATTTCACATTTGATGACCTACGTTCATGTATTTATAAGCACAAAACAATCTTAGAATCTCATTTCACTATGTCATTATGTCAGTCAAAGTCAACCATGGAGTCAAGTCATTCAAGGTCCCAATAGGTCAAACTAGTTTTCATTTGTCAAGGTTCATAACACACCATTTCATCTCGATAAGGTCAGAAAAGGTGTGAGAGTGACTCAAATAATACTCTTTCTCAATCATCCACAGAGGATTTATCAGCATGTAAATATGATTTTTAAAGGTTGTAATTATGGTTTCAGAGTATGATTTAATTCCAAAGTGTAATTTTATTTAAAAAAAAGAGATGTAATTTATTTTTAATTTTTATGTAATTTTATGCTCATTATATGTAATAAGTTTTGTCCCAAGCTTCTAACTCAAAATTCACATGCCAAACTGAAGATAAGAAAAGTCAAAGTGAAAAATGCCAAACTCCAGCAACATCATCCTACAAAGAAGAAAAATCAAAGAAAAATGGCAATCATCAATGTTTTCAAAAGGTGAAATGAAACATTAAAAAAGTGGGTTTTTAATCTAAATTCAAATTCACTCAAGTATTAAAGACTTCTTGACATCATTTCAAACTCATTTGTCTCCTAGAAACACCAAGCAAACACTCCAAGAGAGCGAAATTTCGATTTTCTAGGCGAAATTAGCAAATACACAGCGAGGGTGCATATGACAGAAAATGACACATATGACCATTTGTTGATATTTTTGGTTTTTCAACTGTAATTTTGGACATTATCTCAGAAATTGATCTTTTTTCCTATGTCATTGAGAATGGTAATTGTAATTATGTTGTGGATAAGTTACCTAGGGGTATATTCATTAGGTAAAAGTTATCCTTAAGTCAAATGAATTAGTTTGAATGTAGTTAGGAATGAGTCACTTGGACCATCCTACACTTCAGCTTTTAGTTCATAATTTTGTGGATCTCTTCCTCACCTCATGGATTCGACCCATGAGGATGAGTGAAATGTTGTTTTGATGTCTATTTAGTTCCTTTCTTCACACTAAGTAAGAGTTGGAATCAGTTTGGATGATAATGTATTGATCAAGGAACTATTGTACTTAGTTTGGCCAGTTAATAGAGAAGAGTTGCAACTATTTTTTGGGATACATGTGGTATGATTTTTATCATTGTTTTTCCTTTAGTTTCATATGTTATAATGTGTTGTATTCATGTTCATTACATCTCTGCTGTATGATCTCTTTTAAGTTGATAGGCAAAATACATGCTTTTCTCATGCTCTGTTTAGGGAAAGTTATCATAATTTGTCCATTTTCCTCGTTTAGGAAGAATACATCTCCCATGCTCTTCCTAGTTCTCATCAGTATTAAAACCATCTCATCAAAATCATCTTAAAGTGATAATATTTATGCCTACCTTTCCCCATTGTATCTCTGCAACCCTATCTCGTTTTCCATGAGCTAGCTCCCTTGACCATAATTTCATCCAACAACTTGACTAAAATCAATTATCAAAATCCCTAAACTCACACCTAGCCTAAAATCCTAATACATTCAGCCTCCTAGGCTATGTTTTGTAGATAGAGCCCTCTCTGGCTTGGTAGGGCTAGCTACCAAGTTAAAATGTTGGTCTATGGTTACCTCTGTTGGGAATCCTTCTTCAACCTTGGGAATCTAGCGGAGTGATAACATTCTGGCATCATTGTCGGGGAAAGAAAGATCAGATCTTCCCTGGGAAAGAATGAAAAAATTTAGATCTAATTGTTGATGATGAACAACAGTTGGACACATATGAAGGCTGAACCATTAACTTAGTGACTCCAACTTGATGTAAATGGAAGAACCTCACACAAAAGTCATGTATTCAAAATGGAATCATATTCGAGACCTAATATGCTTTCTTGTAAATTACTTCTTTTCTTTTCCTGAAACTATCTTGAACGTTTTCCAGAGTTTGTTGTATGAAAAATATGATCAAAGTCTTGATTTTGCCTATTTGAAGAGTATAAATATCGAGTGTCCCTTTGATTTTGATCAAGATCAAGACCTCTTACCTGAAAATTGTGCATATCCTTTTCAAGCTGATGAACATCATGAGATCAAGAATAATCCTATAGCTTCTGTACATACTCCCACACCTTGTAAAATTCTAGATAGATACAAACCACTCATCTTACCTCTTATACTCCATGATTTCCCTGAAATTATTACAAATATCTTCCTAGGTTTGATGGAGAATATTGTAACATTAATGCTGAGAAACACATTCAGAGTTTTGAAAAATTTCTCGACCTTTTTGAGGTTGATGAAGATGATGTTAGTATCAAGATCTTCGCTCTATCTTTGCAAGGCGAAGCCAAGGAATGGTTCAAAAACTTTCCAGTTTAAAGTATTTTTGATTTCCATCAATTTATGAAATTCTTTCTTGATAAATGGGTGATCAAGAGGAATCCTTTTCTAATTTAGAAGAATATGATAATTTGAAAAAGCGACCAGGAGAAACTGTGCAAAAACTTTCAGCTAGATTCAATCAAGTATACCATTCAATCCCTGCTGATATAAAACCACCTGTTGGTTCAACCTTCTTACACTACCGGATGCCTTTGATCCGGAAATGGAATTTCGATTGAGAGAAAGGGACATTACAACACTCGAAAAAATGGAGGACAATGCAATAGCCGTAGAAGCTAATTTGCTGGTCAAAACGTTAAATTTGAAAGAAGAAGAAATGGAGAATATAGAGAAAGAATGCTTGACATATTGATAAGTGAAGCTCGACATTTTGGTAAGTATAGTAGAGGAAATGATGCCAAATATCACCACGAGAGATGAAATTTCTATTCAATATGACAATGTTTCACCGATTGAAGAAAAACAAGTTGATGATCTGACATTGGACCATAGTTGACCATGGTTGTTATAGTGTGATGTTGTACCAAGAGACAATATTTGTCACAATATGATCATGATTATTGACCATGGTTGACAATGATTGACCATGGTGGACAACAATTGATATTTATATTGAGATAATCTTTGCCACAATGCGACATTGGACCATGGTTGACCATGGTTGATTTTCATATTGAGACAATCTTTGCCACTATGTGAAGTTCGATCATGGTTGGCCATGAGTAATTTTCATATTGAGAAAATATTTGTCACAATGCGATGTTTGACCATGGATGACCATGATTATTTAGTGTTAATAATATTAATAATTAATGTTAAAATTAATATTTTTAAATATTAATAATATTAATAAATAGTATTAATAAATTAAAATGTATTAATATTATTGTTAATACTAAATTTTGTTAATATTATTTATAGTAATAATGCTAATTCCATTAATAATATTAATATAATTAATTAAATGTTATTAAATTTAATATTGTAACTTAAATGTTATTAATAATATTAATGCTATCAAGTTGAAAATTTCAAAAATTTATTATGATTAATAATATTACTAATATTAAATTTATAAACATAATTCACATTGTATCAATGATTTTATTAATACTTTTATTAATAATCATGACTATTAATATTTTTTTTTTTGTAAGTATGACTAATTCTATTATGTATAAGGAAACTAGTACAATTCAGGCACATTGTCAGCTGTGGAAGCCTGAACACTGTGTATAGACGTCAAGCTTATCAACGAGTGCTTAGACTGCCCATATCGGGAAACCAGTCCTTTTAAACAACAAAACTTAACCGCCCGCGTGCGGGAAACCGGTTTGAAAAACTTAGAAACTGTAAAAGCATAGAAATAAAAACAACTGTTTTTGGACCACTGTGTGAGCTGGTCGTCCCAACAACAAAAAATATCATAGACTATGAAACTGAACCAAAAAACCTGGAGCGCAGTGCTGAAGCTAGTCATGCGTCGGGGAAGGAGGTTCTTCAATGATTCTGCAGCCAATATATTCTCCACTGTCCTCCTCGCCAGAGTCGCCTGTGTCCATTCTTCCTTGGGTATCATCCACGTTTTTCTGCTGCTGCTGAGGCTCGAGAGGAGAGGAGACCGGCACCGCAGCACCTAAGATTCCAGAAGCCGGAGAGAAGAGAGCAGAGGCCGTAGAAGGGGGAGGGTAGTTGGGAATTTCCTCCCTCAGAGTGACAGAGATGAGGGCCGTGAGGACAGCATTGGAAGCAGTGGGATAAAATTTAAGTTCAGCATGCTGCGAGGATTGTCTGTAGGTGGGACGAAGAGGAGCAGGAGGGACAGCCCGTGAGGAAGTGCCACCATGAACAGGAGCCTGAGAGGGAGGGGACGAGGTGGCAGCTCCAGGAGCTGAAGCTGAAACGCCAACACGACGTCGCCCTCTACCTTTGCCACCGCGCGAAGTCAGAGTAGGGTCCGGAGCATCATCAGAAGGAAAATTGCTAGGAGGGGGCCGACTGTCACCTCGACTGAGGCCACGTCGGGCCCTCATTCTTTCACGGAGACGCGGCATGATCAAGCCGATACCACTGGGGCGAGCGGGTGCAAGAGGTAGAACAGAATGGTCCAGGGGAGGAGAATAAATGACAGCAGGTGGCGCAAGACTGATAAGACCCGGAGAGGCGGAGGAAACAGGCGGGGGTTCACTATACTGGAGCGCACCACCTCTGAGCAGAGAATTAAAATAACAATGGGGGCTTTGAGAAAAATGAAAACCTGGACTCAGCTCGATGCAGGTCTGCAAGGAACATCGCCGCCCTGTCGATGTTTTCTCGGTAGCCTCAAGCGAACCAGAGCTGCAAATGCCGAACAACGGGGTAGGCGCGCTCACCTCACCAGAGGCCTTATCGACATCATTCAACTGAGCCATCGAAAAATGAAACACCTCCATATCCTCCTTCAGATTTAGCCGACCAAGGTGGGTTGATACCGCGCGAGCGAATTCATTAATTGCTGAATTAATACAAATGCCGGGAGCCATGTGGGCTGCCCAGGCTCCGTCCATGGGGAAATGCGCGTGGCAGCGCTCCCCCGTCGTGACTTTAATCAGCCGGATCCGACAAATCATGACTATTAATATTATTTAATTTTATTAATGACATTAAAATTAATATTTGTGTTGGGGTCCTTGTTTTGAAATTCAACAGATTTTCAGTTGCGGCTAGTACGTGGTGGAACGCAACCACGGTAGGCAGAAAGATGTCAAGGTTGCGAAGGAGCTAAGGACAGGTGTTGCGGCTGTTGTGGGAGCAAGCACAGATGGCGGAAGAGCGCGGAAGGAAACGAGCAATGGAACTCCCGATGAACAGAAAGAAACAAAAGACAACCGAGCGAGAAGGAAGGAGGAACTGTTAGTCACGTTGGCAGCAGGACAAATAGGCAGCCAGCCAGCGGATAGGAAGGTTGGTGCAGACGAGAATACGCAACAGGAAGCCGCAGGAAATCTCTGTTTGTGTTGTACTGTTATCCATTCCTCTGTGTTTCTGTGTTTCTCTCTGTCCAATAGGACTTCTTGTATTCTGCTCTGTTCATGCTCATGCAGTTGAGCCTTGTAATATTTTGTCACTGATAGTCGATGCTTAATATAATAAGAAGTGCTGTTCCAAGTATCTGTTATGGTTTTGAATGAATGGTTTTGCAAGCTCCTTTTAAAATTTTATTTATTGCAAGTCTAAATGCATTTCTGAGATATATATGGTATGGAACATTGTATTACAACTGTTTAATTTTTCAACGTAACTTTGATTCAACCGTATCAATGTTGTTGTTGTTTTGATACCGATCGACTCCCTACCATAGTAAGGTCACGAGACGCCTTGAGTGATACTCTCGGCTCTTCGGAGTTGGGTGCAAATGGCAGCGTGAAGCTAGACTACGGCGGAAAACCTTGTTGGCCCTTAACCCGAACCCGGGTCTTCTCTGCGGGACTTGTTCTCTCGCCAACAAATGGTTCTGTTGCCGAGACCCAAAATTTCATTTGGGAGCTAGATCATGGTATCTCGGATCTTCGAAAGAGAAATACGAAGCTGGAGGGATAACCACCTAGATCAGTTCATTGCTCAGAAAGTTGAGCTGAGACGACAGAAGGAGAAAACGATTAGAAACCTGGTTCTATTCTCCGACTCTGCTAGTGATACCTACGAAATATTTTGGGGAAAATTCCCAGAAGAAATCTATAACTAGTTGCAGAGGCTTTAGACTAAGGCTGTCAAGGAAAAGTCGCGGAAGATCAATCGCAAGTGGGCACACAAGGATCTGGTGGCCCTTCATCGGTTAAACACCGATTTAACTCGAGTTGTAGATTTTTGGGTGGAATCTACCTTGGACGGATATATAGTGGAGTTTGCAGCAGAGTGCTACCAATATTTCTCAAGAGCATAAGATACCTTCAAATCCGGGTTAAGGGGGAAGCTGTTGAAGGCGATTCCTTTGTGGATTAAGACATTGATGGTAGACGAAGGACTGATGGGATTCCAAAAAGCAGAGATGGAAGTGTAAAACCTTCGGTTCTAGGGGAAGGGACTAAGGGAGAGATGCTACAAGAACGGTGAAAAGGGGGAGTAGGACTATTGATGTCGATACTGCCAATAGGCTCAGGGAGACATGAGCACATCAAAGGGTGCAGATTGCAGAAACGTGGCGAGAGAGGGTGATAAAGGAGTTGAAGAGATGGGAAAGTGGTCAAAAAAACAAAGAGGAGACGCCTCAGATGACAAAGGGAATGGAAGGTTAGGTGGGTCCCCATGATATAGGAGGGGCCGTTAAATAAGTGAGGCAGGTGTATAGGAGCCCAGCCCAGATGGAGAAAGGAAATAAGTCTGACAGTTTAGGTACAGACGCACGCTCGGAGGAGGTGTCCGATGTGGAGATGCACGTTGCAATGGAGCAACTATTTCAAGAAAGGCCAAGGTCCATATCTCTAGGTATTCCTATTCCCCACAGTTCAAGTAGCTCTAGTCCCAACCTTCCCTTGGTGCTCTATAAGCCCATAAGTGAAATTTTTGTTAAGTTGTGTGAATTAAGTAAGTCGCACAGTATTCAGTCTCCAACAGTAACACATACTAGTAATAGGATTTCTAGTGGTACAATATCACAGCCAGGAACCAACGACTTCATTCTAGTAATGCCTATTCAAGTGAACATGGCGGGATCACTTACCCGGTATCCAAAATTCTCTGGGAAGGGAAACAACGACGTCAAACATCACTGGTACCTCTGCGAGGCCATATGGAGGGCACGACAAACACCAGATGTTGGGAAGTTGATAGAATTTCAGACCGCTCTTAGGGAGAGAGCCCTACGCTGGTTTATGAAATGGTCGGAAGCTCACCCGAATCCAGCGATGGCAGATGTAAAGAGGGATTTCATTAAGGAATTCAAACTGCCCCAAATATACCAACAAGGCCTGTCAAAGATGTGGGAAATAAAGCAGTGAGAAGGAGAAACTGCTTGGGATTTGATGCAGAGATTCAAGGATGCAGTCGGGAAACTCAGCTATCCAATTGATCCAAACCATCAGAGGGATTGGTTCATTAAAGCTCTACTACCTTTAACCCGAACCCGAGTCTTCTCTGCGAACCCTGTTCTCTCACCAACAAATGGCTCTGTTGCCAAGACAAGACCCTTCTATAATGGGTCTGCAACATCAAATAGCCAGTATGACAGAAAAAATCAATGAAATGCAACCAATGCAACTGGCGAGACCAAATGTATGGTGCACGCATTGTCTCATGCAGGGACATGTGGCAACTGAATGTCCCGGTTGCGGGGAAAATATTTTGGGACATCGGTCGCAGGGGAACTGAGGGCTCCACCATTAGGAGGGGTTGCGAAAATAAACACCGAGGGGATATATCCGCCGCAACAACAATACACAAGGTTCCCCGCACAACAAATTCCAGCCACCAATGAGTACTGTAAAATCTGTAAAAATATGGGCCATCAACCTCGCCTATGTCAAATCTTACAGAAATATTCCAATGTTCCAAATAATATATATTGTGAGTTCTATGCCTCAAAAACACACGGCACAGAGCACTGGACGCACTGGCAGAGCGGTTGGACCAACCTTCATATAAAATCAACGAAGCTCCCCGAGGAAGAGGAGAAGGCATGAGGGGAGGCCGAGCAGGAGGTAGAGGTCCAGTAAGATGCTACAACTGTGACCAGGAAGGACATGTAGCTAGATAATTTCCACTCCCTAGAATACCCTAGTGTTCTCAGTGCCGGGTTAACACACATGCAACAGAAGCTTGCCCAGAGCTTATCAAAATATAGGAGGAAAGAGCTAGACAGAGGGGGAAAAATTTAGTAAATGTAGAACCCAGGTTATTGGGAAATCATACAATGAAAAACGTGGGCATCGTGACATGAGGAGGCAAAAGAACGGGGGAATATGCACATACTATAGACCTAATAAAATTGATCAGGCCATTATCCCCAAAACTCCTGATCAAACCAGAACGACAGAAATTTTTTTTTTTAGGAAGCAACAGAAACGTTTGCCCAATTGGGGGGAAACAAAGGAATTGAGTTACAGAAAACTCAAGAAGACAATGAAACCCAAATTAATTTTGAAGCTTTGATCCAGGAGTGGTTCCATATATTCCTCATAATTGTTAACAATGCACCAATGCTAGAACGGATAAAGCAAAACCTAGAAGGGGAGTTGAAGAAGAGCACAGGAGAAAGAGAATCAACAGAGGTGGACCAGAAGTATGTACAAAGAATAAAGAGAAATAAATGAAGGACGGGAAAGGAATTCCGAGAGAACACACAAGTTGCGGGGTTCTAGATTAAAGACACCATGCTTGATTTGGGATCTGATGTCAACATCCTACCAAGAAAAACTTGGGAGGCATTAGGGAAGCCAGGATTGACATATTCCCCGATTCAACTTCGGATGGAGAACGAGTATTGCATTGTTCCCATCGGCTGATTGGAGGAGGTTGAACTTGAAATTGCGGGAGTAAAGACATTTACAGACTTTGAAGTCATCAACATCATGGGAGATAAAGATCCGTACCCTGCACTGTTAGGAATTGATTGGGCCTTTGAAAATTATGCAATAATCGATCTGAAGAAAGAACTGATGATCTTTGAGGATGGGGAGATCAGAGTCACTCAGCCACTTGACCCATACTAAGGACCGAGATATACAAAGACTATGGATAATAGAGAGGATGCTCAGCTTCTGGACCATCTCTATCAAATGACCGCAGGAAGAAGAGAAGATTACATTAACCTGACAACAGAAGGCTCGGTAAGCTGGAGTAGCATCCAAAGCTCAGAATTGGGATTAGAAATATCTTGGGATGATTTGCAACAAGGAGGGTATGAAACAAATACAAGGAGATGCGCTAAGATTGGGAGAGTCAATTGGATCGGGGCCGAGATCCAGGAATACCCAATCTTATCGAATATGAAGGCTGTAGGTATTTTCATAGTCAAGATAGAAACTACGGTACCAGAAAGTCACAGAGTACCATTGATGGACATGGCATTACAATCCACATCCGCAAGATGGTGGAGTAATCATCACAACTCATTGACACAATGGGACGAAGTTGCGGCAGCACTAAAAGTCAGATTTAAGGAAGAAGAAGGACTCGGAAGTAAGGACAAGTACCAAGGGGACTCAGACCCCAGAAACCATATGGAGAAATGTGAAGCCCAATGGAGAACCGATGGATATCTAGAAGAATTGTGGATCCACCGGTTTATCCACTCTCTGGACGTAATCGCAAAGGCCTAGTACTTGACGGAGGAAAAAAGGAGAGGGACCCACAAATGGCAGGAAGTTGAGGACAACTTCGCACGGTGTTTCTCATTTGAAGGAAAGACCGAGCCGGTTACACAAGCGTTGCAGGCTATCATGAAGGTACTATTCTTCCCAGATATTCAACAGACGGACGAGCAGTCGTGTCAATACCAGGGTATCCAACAAAAGGTATAATGTCAAAAAATTAATAGTGAGATGGATGATGACAATCTGGAGGATCTTAGGCACCTGTATTTTGAAGAAACAGAAGGGGAGAGGGACATCAAAGAAGAATAGATGACAGAAGGGATCCATCTGTTACCTCTCAGAACCAAGAAAGTGAATATTGGAACAAAAGACAAACCTAAATTGGCGACAATTGGAGACTACTGGGATGAACAGACAACTAAGGAAATATTTAGTCTACTCAAGGAATACGAGGACTTGTTTCCTTCATCAGTAGCAGATCTAAAAGGCATAAAAGGGGAGATGGGGGAAATGTGGATAATACTAAATCTCGATGCAAGGCCTGTGAAACATATAACATATCGTCTGAACCTAAGAGTAAAGGAAAAGGTGAAAGTAGAGATCGACAAAATGTTGAAAGCTGGATTAATATTCCCAGTAGAAGAAGCAGAATAGGTAAGTCCCATAGTTATACAAAACAAAAAGGAGAAATCGGAGATACGAGTCTGTATAGATTACAGAAGCTTAAACAATGCTTGTATCCATGATCCGTTTCCTACTACATTCGGTGACGAAGTCCTTGACAACGTTGTGGGGAACGAGGCATACTCATTCATCAATGGGTTCTTAGGATACCATCAGGTAAGAATAGTGGAGGAAGACAAGAGAAAGATAAAATTCACCACCGAATGGGGCTCTTTCGCATACAATGTGATGCCATTCAAATTGAAGAATGCACCTGCAGTCTTCTCGCGCATTGTGATAGCCGCATTCCGGGAATACATCCATAAGTTCTTAAAAGTCTATATGGATGACTGGACTGTTTATAGCATAATAAAGGATCATGCGAGCCTGTTGAGAGTAATGTTTGATAGATGTCGACAACTGTAGATCTCATTGAACCTGCATAAGTGTATATTTGGTGTACTGTTTGGAAAAATACTAGGGCACGTGATATGTAATCAAGGTGTCTGCATAGACCCGACCAAAGTAGCAGTGATTGTCAGTATGGAGGTGCCGAAAACGGTAAAACAACTAAGGTCACTGCTGGGCCACACAGGTTACTACCGGCGTTTCATTTGCAACTATGCAAAGATAACAGCGCCATTAGAAAAGCTATTGAAGAATTTGGAACAGTTCCAGTGGACGGACAACTGCAGAACAACCCTAGACACCCTAAAGGAAAAGCTAGTGAGTGCGCTAATACTAGTCCAACCAGACTAGGACAAACAGTTTCATGTACACATTGATGCTTCCAGCATTGCGCTCGGAGCAGTCTTGGCTCAACCTGGAGACACTTCAGTCGATCATCCGATATATTTTGCCAGTCGCAAGTTGTCAACAACAGAACGAAACTACATAACAACAGAACGGGAGGCATTGACAATGGTGTACTCTCCCCAGAAATTTTGCCACTACCTGTTGGGAGGTAAGTTCAATTTTTTCACAGATCACTCAACATTGAAATACTTAGTAAACAAGCCAGTCTTAGAAGGGAGAATAGATGGCTCCTACTTTTCCAGGAGTTCACCTTTGAAGTAATTGTAAAGTCTGGAAGACTTAATGTAGGGCCTGATCACCTATCCTAACTAGATAATGGAGAAAATGGAGGATCTCTAGATGATCAGTTGCCAGATGCTGATATTTTCAGAGTAGAAGCCATCCCAGACTACCTGAACGAGATAGCAGCCTACCTCATGATAGGGAAGTGTCCGCAAGAGTATACTTCGACACATAAGAGGTACCTGGTAGTTGGAGCTGCGGAGTATCAGCTGATAGTAGGACATCTATACAAGATGGGGCTAGACCACATTCTTCGAAGATGTGTCTTGGACCATGAAAAGGAAGCTATACTATGGGAAAGCCACAGTGGCGTTGCGGGAGGACACATGGGAGCGAAACCGACGGCACGAAAGGTACTACAAGCAGGCTTATGTTGGCCAACACTACATAAGGACAACAAAGCATTTGTTCATAAATGTGACGTTTGTCAGCGGACAGGACAACCATCTCACAAAGATGAGCTTCCGCTTCATTCGATAAAAGTACTGCAGCCATTCGAAAAGTGGGCAGTCAATTTTGTAGGACCAATTACAACGGTTGCAAGATACTCAAAGGCAAGGTACATAATAATGGTGACCAACTACTTGACGCGCTGGGCAGAAGCAGCACCAGTGAGGAACTGCACGACAGAGACTGCTGCTAGGTTCATATTTGAAAGTATAATCAGCCGATTTGGATGTCCAAAAAGCTTTACTAGCAACCAGGGTACCCACTTCATCAATGACACCATTAAGTCCCTCCTGGAGAGCTTCATGATATAACACCATAAAAGAAGTCTGTATCATCCGAAAGTCAACGATACAGTGGAAGCATTCAACAAGATACTAGAGAAAGGCTTGACGAAGATATGCAATGCGCAGCGCAATGACTGGGATGATTGGATACCAACAACACTGTGGGCATACCGAACAGTGGTAAAATGACTAAACAACCAAACGCCATTCCAGCTAGTCTACAGAAAAGAAGGGGTAGTCCCAACGGAATTCATTGTACCAAGCCTTCTAATCGCAACAAATCTATAGTTATTTGAAGAAGAATCCCTAAAGGAGTGATTGCAGGAGCTACAAGAACTTGAAGAAGGACGATTTCTTGTGGAATTTCAACAAACGGTACAAAAGGAGAGGTAGAAAGCTTGGCACGACCGGCATATTAAGTACAAGACTTTTCAGGCTAGGGAGAAAGTTCTCCTCTATGACAGTAAATACCAGAAGTTCCCAGGGAAGCTACAGATGCATTGGCTAGGACCATTTCATGTCATCGAAATCAAAGATTCAGGAGCAGTTCGGTTGGCACAACTGAACGACCATGTTCTGCAGGGATGGGTCAACGAAGCACGCCTGAAGCCCTACCAAGAGTAAGTTAACCATTTCATTTTCAATAAATCTCACAACCAAGAGGATTCAGTAGGGCATAATAGGGTCAATAACTCTCTCGCACCTAAGATGAGCATAGATAGGATTCAACATAATAAAAGAAATTACAGTTGTGTTGCGGAGACCGTAACGCAACCAATAGTGGTCAGGGAGGGGTAGTGTCCAGTGTGTCATCCATGTCAGATAGAAAATCATGCCGAACATTAGCCCATCATCATTACGCGTAGTACCAGTGTCAGTCCGTAGGATTACCAAGATTTGGAAATAATTGTCATAATTAGCATCACCCATACTGGAATAAATTTTCCATAATTAGACATAACCACCAGCCGTCGCGTCTGCCCAAATCCAAAAACCACAGTTAGCAATGTTAGAACCCACCTCAGCAGCTAACTAATCACACAATTGTAACCACGGGAGAAGCCAGGGAAAAAATTAATTAGTTATGGGGTCTCATCAACCTCACTCGTGCCAGTTACTTACATAAACCGCATGCAAAGAAGCGCGAGAAAGACGAAAAAATATGAGGTAGAGTTAGAAACCTCCAAAAGAGCAAGGGAATCTGAACTAGAACCAGAAAAGAGAAGGCATCCGGAAGAAGGAATTCAAGAGAAAAGAGAGAGAACTGTTCTACAGGTATACCAGTGACGAGCCAGAATGAAAAAAGTAAGGCCAGCGGTTGTGGAACAAGAGATGGGCAACAGAATTCAGAAAATGGAGTCCCTTGTGGGAAAATACGAAAGTGCGACCCTGATCGACACAAACCTTACGGATTTTTTTGAGTTTCCTGCACTAAAAAGGCGGGTGTACATCGAGAATTATGCAATAGAAGCAGGGCGGGTAGCAGCAAGAGTCCTGCCTGAGTTCAGGGGTATCCGATAGTCCACGATAATGAATTTAAGGAACTTACCAATGTTTGGGATTATAGGCGCTGCGATGCAGTGCAAAAAATTTCTGTTAAGTAGGATTTAGAACGGCTCTATATGGCTGGGAAAGGAAATCCCAGTTCATGCCGAAGACATCCACAGATTAACTGGATTGTCGCAGGAGGGAAGGGACGTATCATCAACGTTCCAAATTGTATCTAAGAGTGTGAAGAAGTTTGGAGACACAGAATACTACGCCAAGTATGGCACCCGAAGAGGAGGGAAAAGGAGTAGTTACATGAACAACTGGAGACAGTAACTAGAGTATTCAGGGAAGTGTGGCCTACAGTAACGACCAGCAACAGCCAAATACCAGAAGAAATGCAGGAGACTGATGTAGTCGGGCGAGCGGTCCACCTCAGGGTGGCATATTCAAAACTCCAGCAAGAAAATGTGGAACTCAAGGCGGCATTGGCAGCCCGACTTGCATTACCCGACCCAACGGTTGTGTACTTGTCACATATATCAGAAAGACAGGGCCAAGTAACGAAAATGCAAGACGTTCTGAGTACTGCAGCAAGAGAAGCATACGACCTACTAAAGGGTCTACATGAATGCTCGACAACCCTTACTCTGAAGGCAGAACCAGTCTCGCCGCAACTTCAACATATATCAAGAGAAATCCAGGAAGCCATGGACCTGACTGGACTGGACCAACTCTACGCCCAGGCAGATGTGTTAGAGGTCCAGATACAAAAAATAGAGGAGACCTCAACGACAGCCAAGCAAGCCATCCAAGAACTTCGGCAGCCCGTAAAACTCAGTGCGTAGATAATGTAGCAATTGGCCTCTGAGGCCAACACTCAAATCAACACCGTGTTTGGTGCCCTGCCGCCGAATGTAGGGGAAGAAGTTGTCACAAAAATCACGGCCGAAACTGAAGAGATAATGCAAGGGTGGTAGCAGGCCATGACAACCTTCCAAGAACTCAAGGAATCAGCTCTAACCAAGGTCCTAGAGTTGGGGCCCTTGTTTGGACAACTGGGAGAAGGAAGGCAGACAGAGCAGGGCACAAGACCAAGCAGACTGATGGAAGTAGAGACAGTGCAGATCAATTGACTTGGGGGTGAGTCAAGAGGATGTGGTCGGGGCCTGTTGGGGCCCTTATTTTGAAATTAAACAGATTTTGAGTTGCGGCTAGTACATGGCGGAACGCAACCACGGTAGGAAGAAAGATGTCAAGGTTGCGAAGGAGCAAAGGACAAGTGTCGCGGCTGTTGCTAGAGCAAGCACAGATGGCGGAAGAGCGCGGAAGGAAGCAAGAAGTGGAAATCCCAATGAACAGAAAGAAACAAAAGACAGCCGAGCGAGAAGGAAGGAGGAACTGTCAGTCGTGCTGGCAGTAGAACAAATAAGCAGCCAACCAGCGGATAGGAAGGTTGGTGCAGATGGGAATAGGCAACAAGGAGCTGCAGGAGAGCTCTGTTTGTGTTGTACTGTTATCCATTCCTCTTTGTTTCTGTGTTTCTCTCTGTCCAATAGGACTTCTTGTATTTTGCTCTATTCATGCTCACAAAGTTGAGCCTTGTAATAGTTTGTCACTGATAGCCGATGCTTAATATAATCAGAAGTGTTGTTTCGAGTATCTGTTATGGTTTTCAATGAATGGTTTTGCAAGCTTATTTTAAAATTTTATTTGTTTCAAGTCTGAATGCATTTATGAGAGATATATGGTATGGAACATTGTATTACGACTGTTTAGATTTTCAACGTAACTTTGATCAACCATATCAATGTTGTTGTTGTTGTGATACTGATCGACTCCCTACCATAGTAAGGTCGTGGCACGCCTCGGGTGAGACTCTCGGCTCTTTGGAGCTGGGTGCAAATGCCGGCGTGAAGCTAGACTACGGCGAAAAACCTTGTTGGCCCTTAACCCGAACCCGGGTCTTCTCTACGAGACTTGTTCTCTCGCCAAAAAATTGTATATATTTTTTTGGTTTGTGAAGTGATCTGAGTTCACCGATTACATCAGGCTAGACCTATGGCTTGAGAAACCATGACCTAGGGGCATCTAAGTCGTCAAAATCACTCGAGGATCGCACCTAGCCTGGGCTACACCTACATTAAGAAAACTGGGTTTAATTTGTCTCCTTCCCCTAGCATGAACACAACAACGTGTGTGAGGTTTGATCTCGGGTCGCCTTTCTGACGAAGCCCATCCTCAACTGGTTATGCTAGTGGGACTTGACTAATATTTATAATTATCAATAATAATATAAGTAATATTAATTAATATTAATAATAGTATTAAAATTAAAATTAATACTAATATTAAAATTAAAATTAATAATATTAATAAATTAAAATTTATTAATATTAATGTTAATACTAAATGGTGTTAATATTATTTATCAATATTAATGTTAATATTATTTATAGTAATAATTTTAATGTCATTAATAATATTAATGTTATTAGATTAATAATTTCAAAAAATTACTCGGATGCGGGTGAGTATCCCAATACTGACAACTATCCCATTAATAAGGAACATCATGCTTAACTGGAGCAGATGGAAGGGAGCGTGGCGGAAAGGTGTCAGTGATAAAAATAGGTTACAAGGATAGGGTAATAGTAGCGGCTCATACTCCAATGGTTGCATGAAGCTCAAGACGATTAATGACATAAATTTCACTTGGGGGAGGTCTCCTTTTCACGCTCCAGCCATTACTATGCGTACTCCTGAGCACGCCATCGGCTGCTACATCCTCTGGTGCATCCTCATGAAGTTCATTTGTCATTACACCGGGAAATCTCCGTGGAATCCCTCGCTCCGTCTCCTTTTGGTTCGGGTTCTGTTTCTCAGTATGCCTAGGATGAGACAACTATCCTATCGCAGCCATCGAGGGCGGAGAGCTCAGGGTGCCTCTAGCGGATTCAACAAGGAAGACAATGGTCCCGTACATCTCCAGGAAAATTTCAAGGAAGGGATTCCCAGCCACACCTGGTAATTGGTCGATCGGGTGGAAGAGGAGAATCGGAAAGCCAAGAATTCTCATAGCGAGTTAGTAGCAGCTAGGTACTGGAACATGAAAACTGTCTTTTCTTGGTCGCTTTGGCAAAGGCAACTGGCAACATAACACATTAATGGACTCATGCTTAAAGGCCACTCTGCCTCACTCATGACCATACAGATCTGGGACGACATGGCCCATGACAGGGAAATTTCTTTCCGAATTGGTGGTAGGAAGGAGGTTGAGATTCTACACATCTTACCGCAGGAAATTTGGGAACCCTCCCCCTTATTGAGTCGAAAGAGAAGCCGAGAGGTAGACGAGGATGCGGTTGAGCCCAGTAGTAAGGCTTGGTGCAAATCTACCATCTCAAGGCATCCACCCTAGCCATACTTCAAGATCCATGATGGCTACGGGAATCAACCCGTCCTCTCAGCACGTAGCACCAGCACCGATCCTCCTGAAGGGTATCAGGTCGACTCCTCATCGGATGGGGATTGAACCACAACCCCTCAACCTCCAGTAGTCACCCCTACTTAGATTTCTAATCAACCTCCAACAATCATCCCTCCTCAGCAAGACACTCAACAGGAGGAAAAGGCCAGGACAAAGACCATAACAGACATCGCTCGTCCAATGCCACCTTCCACTCCGTATGATTTTTGGATTGAGGAGGAAATCCCAACTGATGCTAGCTCTTAGCAGGTTTTCTATGTTTTTCTTTTATTCTATTTTGGGACTAATTAGCCTTATGTTTCTAAGCATTCTATATTTTTGTGCCTCTGATGATCAACATAACTCTCAAGATTCTGGGGTGGCAAGGTTGGTTTCCCTCTGCTGAGTAGCCCACCACCTCCCTGCTTGACTGTAATATAACTTTGCATTTTTTCTACCATTAATAGATGACTAGACTGCCACTTTATAAAAGAAAATTTAATTTCAAAAAATTATTATAACTAATAATATTACTAATATTAATTTTCTAAACACAATTCACAGTGTATTAATGATATTAGTAATAATCATGACTATTAATATTATTTAATGCTATTAATATTAATAATTAACATTAAAATTAATATGTATAAATATTATTAATAATAAAAATAATATTAATATTAATATTCGTATTCATATTCATATTAATTAATATTAATATTAAAATTAATATGAATAAAAAATATTAAAACTTAATATTAAAATGTTATTAATATTAGGAATTTGGCTTCTGTGATCCATAAATTGTGAGTAAAATCTTTCGGTAAAAGTCACTTCAAAGTAAATTTGGTCGGTGCTTTTTGTTATTAATGTTAATGATATTAAAATTAAAATTTATTAATTGATATTAATTTTTTTTAATATTAATAAATTAAAATAATAATAATAAACAATATAAATGAATTAAAATCTATTAATATTATTGTTAATACTTTAGATAAATGTTTTTTCGAAATAATTACATCATTAAGATTTGGTCACTTTTTGAACCAACTAATGTGGTTCATCCTCAGGGTGAAGAAGTTAACTGATCGTCATGAATAGATAGTATGGATGCATCATTGCCGGATATAGCCATTATCCGGGCAATGATGCATCCATACTATTTATTGATGAAGATCAATTAACTTCTCCACCTTAAGAGCTATATTCTGGCAATGATGCATCCATACTATTTATTCATGAAGATCAGTTAGCTTCTCCACCTTAACGGCTATATTCCGGCAATGATGCATCCATACTATTTATTCATGAAGATCAGTTAACTTCTTCACTTTGTCCTAAGAATGAACCACAGTAGTTGGTTCAAAACATCGACCAAATCCGAAAGACATTTATCTATATTATAGATAAGAAAAGTCTTAGATCTAACATTGTTAATACTTGTTGATATTATTTATGAATATTAATGTTAATATTATTTATAGTTATAATGTTAATGTCATTAACAATATTAATATTATTAATTAAATGTTGCTAAATTTAATATTGTAATTTAAATGTTATTAATAATAGTAACGTTTATTAGGTTAACAATATCAAAAATCTATTATGAAATCAACAAGAATAAATGCGATTAATCCGGAAAACTTCTCTACACAAATTACTCATTGCAAAAGCCTCAAATCTATAATTACAATTATTATTTTTCTAAACATAATTCATAGTGTATAAATGATATTATTAATATTTTTATTTTTAAATTAATTTGAATGTTATTGCTAATATTATTATTAATGATTTTTTTCCCATAAAATTTTAAACCAATAATCTTTAAAAAAATATACAACATAATGATCTATTAAATTATAATTGCTATTATTATTAATATGTTAAATAATTAATATTAATGTTATATAATAATATTTAATATTAAAAAATAACCAATAATATAATAATAATGTTATTAATCATTACTTTAATACAAACATTAAATCTATTAAATTTAATATATTTTAATATTATTATTAAATTTATTATAAACTTTAATATGAACCTAAAATGTAATAGGTAAAACTTAAAAGCTGCTATTAAAAACCTAAATCTTAATATTAAAAATTAAACCTCAGTGTAAAATCCAGTAGTAAAATTGAATAAGATTCAAAACAAAATATTTAAAGCTACCAGGAAATAAAATGATAGTTTTACTACTGGGGCTTATACCTGTTTTTAAAAGAACACAATACTATTTCCTCCCATTCCTACAGAAATTGCTGCATTGCCATATTATTCAAAATTATTTGACTGTTTTGGGCTATTACAAATAATAATGTGGATTATGTAAAGTAATTATAATTATAAGTATTAATTATTTAAAATAAGAAAAATTATAATATAATTTATAAAATTAATTCAAGAATATGTTTAAAATATTTATCTAATAATATTTACTGTTATTATATATAAATGAATAAAAACCTTATTCAAAATTTAAATTTATAATTTTTTTCTGGAGCTCTTTTCAAATAAACTTAATATAGCTCCCAATGGGCGTGTTCCAATAGTTATAATGATTTATTGTTAATCATTGATAGGTTTTCTTTTACAATTATAAACCCTATTCCAATTGCATTAGTTAAAGCATGAAAAACTACATCATATAAAAGATATTTCCTGTCATATTCTATATATCATTCCAAAGTGAAGGGTAATCATTTATAATGATACAAAAGGCTTCAAATTGGCCTTAGAGATTATTTTAAAGATTAAATTGAATTAAAATTCCAACATCAAAGAACTATGGTGTGTTTTACATTGGTCTTTCGATTATCTATATTATTACATTTTACATTTTTCCAAATTTGTTAGGTGGTAATTAACAAATGACATTGTAATTTTTTAAAGAGAGTTTGTAAATTTTTAATTTAAATATATTTTAATTATATGTAAAAAAATTAATGTTGTGAATTTAATTTATTGATATAGTAATAACGAAAAAAATATATCTACATCTATCAATTTAGGCTATCCAATCAAAATAAATAATTAATAAAATAATTAAAATACAAATTCTATAGGCATAATAAACCATCACTGCGAATTTTGGTTCATTCATTCACTGTAATTGTGATTTGATGGCATGACAATTTCAAAACGGATTTTGTTTTTGTTTTTTTTGTTTTTTTTTTCACACGTTGATTGGCTAATTGCTATGTGAGGTCACGTTCCAACATTTTCTTTTATTTTTGGTTAATTGTTCAATAAAGATTTTCACTATAGATGGTTAAACATTTAATATAGTGATATGTAGTTTAACAATAAGTTTTGTTGGGTGAAACCCACGAGACAAAAGTTCAAATCTCAGCCTTCAACTAAAACAATGTCCACACAATGTCCACATGATTATCTGCCTCATATTTTCTCCATTTCTTTTTATTATGTCACAATTGCAAATGAACAGGAGACTCTGAGGCATTCATGGGTAACCATAATTCCCATTTTCTGGAACCCAAAGAGAGGTTCAAACATGGTACCATAATCTGTAAAACCAACCATTGGGATTCATAATTACCTTTTCACAATTAAAGAATATTTGTCCAAAATATGGAAACGAGTGAAATTTCACTGGATTCAAAAAGCATAAATTTGAATACAATAAATAAAGTTTCCAATCTTTAATGGGTAATGAGAAAATATATTAATTTTAATTAGATAAAAGAAGTTTGATCAATTTTACATGAGAAACAACTTATTTATAAGGTAGGTAATTGTAAATTAAGGCTTTCCAAAGTTTGATTTAGTTCACTGAAATGTGAAATGTGGCCAGTAAATTTTAATTCATAATAAATATTAATATATTTATTTCGTATTATAAAAATTTAAAAAAATCATAAAAATAATTATTAATTATAAAAAATTTGATAAATACATATACAATTAAAAAACATGTAACAATTTTTGATGGAGTGAGATCCTTGCAATACGTGGAAGACGATTCTCATGTGTGAATATAGATGGAGTGGGAGTGGGAGTGGGGGTGAGGGATGGTCCTCTCAGTCCCTTCACCAAAGCGCATGCAGAGGGAGACGTACTATCAACATGTTGGAAATTTGTGCGAGTATTAACTTCGCGTTGAATTTTGAGGGTGGCAAATAGTTAAGGTGCAGGAAGATGAGGAAGCCTGACACTCGATTCCATGCTCTAGTTTGGTGCTGGACCTTGCGGTGGCCTCTAGGGAAGAGACGATAACATCACATGAGGGTATATGGTGGGAGTGGCGTGTGTGTGCTCGTCTTGGACATTTTCTAGGGAAGGGTGTCAAGCTGGACCTTGTCACAAAGTATCTTTGTTATTGTCTGAGTATGTAAGGATGAGAAACTGGAGGGAAGAGAGCTCTTCCATTTCATTTCCTCTAGGCTTCTGGTAAGCCTGTTTGCTCGAGCTAGAAGGGGAAGCTGAAATCAACAACCCAGGGAAATCCGTGGGTGGTGGCAGAAAACCAGTTTCAATTTCCAATTTCGTGACCCCTGGCGTGGGTATTATGGTGTTTGGTGGATTGGTGGGTGGTCTTTGCACAAAGAATTCGAAGGTTGCTTGTCACCTTGGGGGAAGCTATGCTTTGGCGTCAGCTACTTTGTCTTCGTTTTTCATTCAATTTTCTGTGTTGGTGTAGTGGTATTTAGTTTCTCTAGTGGCGGTGGTCTTTCTTTGGTAGCGAGAGGTGGTACTGTGTTTCTCTGGTGTGGTGGGCGGTGGCATTGGGTTGCTATGATGGTGGTGTTTGGTCTCTCTGGTGGGGGGTCTGGCCTATGGATTTTGAATGTGACGGTTCTCTTCCTTGGCGAATTATGAAACCACTTGCAAGACAGGACGTTCCCCCTCCCCTGCCACCCTTGGCCCTACGGGTGGGGAAGACTCGACAATTGTCATGGTGGCTCCCCTCCGGGGTGGCAAGACTACTGGACGCGCGCAACTGGCTAGTGTGGGAGCCCGTGGAGGCCATGGAGGAGGTAAGCGAGGTGCTAGCAGGGGTGGTGGTACGAGGGTTCAAAAGTTGAGTCGTCGGTATGGATGAACCCGAGGTGGAAAGAGGAATCGCGGGTCTGTTCGAGCTGAGGAGAATGAAGAGCAGGGTATCCAACATTGCTGCCTCGAGAACTGTTGAGCACTTATCAATAGCCTGGTGGAAAGAGTGGGCACAACCGAGAGAGTCCATCATGAGGAGCACACAACACAAATGACAAAGTTGGACCAAATGCACTATTTTCAGTGCCAAGTCCGAGAGAGACTGGTAGTGGTTTGGTGAGGCCAAAATCAACTAACCGAGAAAGTAGAAAAGCTGGAGACTTGGATGAAACACCTTGAAGGGCACGTTCAGTGTGACTTATGTCCTCCACCGCCTCCAGGAACAACCCTGGACAACCCTGCATCCATCACGTCGGACGAATAATATGCTCTCTGGTGTTTTTTATGTTTTATTTGTGTTTTGGTGCCTCTAGCCCTACTGTTTATGGACAATGTCCCTAGTTTCCCTTTTGTATTTTTGTCATCTAGTGCAAATTTTGGTCAACAAACCCGGTCGGGGTGAGACCACCTATTTTGTGAACGACTATATGTACTCTTTTTTTCTTATATGAATAGAACATTGACTTACAAAAAAAAGCATGTAATAAGGAAAACATAGTCAAACAATAATAAGTAATACCTTAATAAGTGTTCACTTCCACAAATAAAAATCCTATAGACATTGCATTTTTTAATTAAATTGAAAAGTAAAGAGGACATAACTACCTTTAAAATAAATAGTAAAACTTATTCATACTATTTACCTTTTTATAGAGCTAAATTTATGGAGAATTGGACTTAATTATTTTAAAAATTTCAGAATATGAATAATTATTTCATAAATACTACAAATGGGCTAGTTACAACAAGCCTTTTGAGACTCAGTTCGGAAAACAAATTGCTCACCAAACCACTTAAACTAAAATCTTTTGACAAAAATCTTATATATATATATATATTATTTTGAATTTTTTATATTATTATTATAATTTTTGTAAGTTTGGCAAGACTACATCTTCAACATGTCCAATATATCACCTCGATCGTGCAGGGAATTGAACTGGCGACTTCACTTCAAGGAATGCCTTAACAAAATACTCAATACCCAATTACCATTTATCCAAGACCCCATTGACCAATGACTTCACATCAAGAAGTGCTTTAACAAAGTACCCAATTACCAATTATCCAAGACCCTATTCAAAACCATGAACAAATTTTATTTGTTCACTATAATTATAGTGTTTAACTTGGTGGAAATTTCATGATTTCCTCAACTTTAAAAGAGATGTTAGGTTTAACCCATTACCACTTAATATTATACACTAAATACACTATCAAAATTTAATCATCCATTAACAAAATCAATTGGATGTTGAACTCGATGACTTCAAAAAATTTAAAATAACAAGATGTCTCATTGAATACTATGAAAGAAGATCAATAATATCGATTCTTCTCGGCACGCACTTGATATTTCAGGTCATCAAACACTTACCAAATTAATTATTTTCTCTCTCATGCTTCATATAATTTGTTATTGCCATAGTCTTTTCTTATTTTCCACCCAATTATATTGGAAATTAGGAAAAAACATTGGAATTTTAATAATAAGATTATACAATATTTAGTTTTAAATTTTATAATAATGTTAATTTTGAATTTTTAATCACCTTCTAATATTTGATGTATATAATGCTATGAATATATATGAATCGTGGATATGTTTATGTGAAAGTATAAGAAAATTGGATTGATTTATTCATTATTTTTTCTTTGAGATAGCTCAGTGAACTAACCACTTTACTATTTAGTTTAACACTGCTAAGTTAGGTATGCAGTTTGCATTATATGATTGTGTTTCTATATTTAGTATTATGAAGATAAAATTGACTCATATGTTATATATTTGAAAGTATTATATTATTTTTAGATAGAATTCTTAAATAACTTTGGACATGGTATTTTTAATAGATAGTAAAACATTAATAATCATGACATACACCATGCTTGAATATTTAAATAACAATTTTTTTGGCAAAGTCAATATGATATGACTAGTTAACCAATGAAATAAGAGAAAAAATTGACAATTAGATTTACCTCCTAAATGGGATAGGAAAAATTTGTATTAAAAATGTATGGTTGAACTTACTAATAATGAAAGTGGTGATAATTGTGGAAATGTTTGTTGGAAACATTAACAGGTGGTTAATTAGTATTTCTTTACTTTCAACAAATTTTCACTTTATTAGTCTAAAAGCTCATCACATAATTAGTCATCAACATTTAGCCCGATCACAAAGATTAAAGTGCAAATTCAAATTTAAAGAAGGAACACTTGAATGCATTTCAAATAATCTTTAATTTATTACAATCACTTGCGATGACACCAATCATCCATAAGTAACAATTTATAAAAATGGTTGGCTCCAACCTTTCAAAAAGATGAGGACACCAAATCTTAACAAGCATCAACTTACAACTGATCAAGAGACAATATCTATGCTTGGAAGTTGTTCAACGAAATTCTTCCCTCCTCGCAACTTATACACAACTTAGTCTAGAACTTGGTTTTTAACTAGGACTCAACCTCCAATATGTCTATATCTGAACCTCTAAATAGGACTACAACTTGACCTCCAATAGGGCTGAAAATCAACCTCCAATAGGGTCAAAACTCGACCTCCAACATGGCAGAAACTCAACCTCCAACATGGCTGAACTTAGCCTCCAGTAGGGTTGAAACTCAACCTCCAACAAGGTTGAAACTCGGTCTCCAACACGACTGAAACTCAACCTCTAGATCAATCCAAAATTTGGATTCCTCCACACTAGAATTCAACCTCCTTCAAACTAGAAACAAAAACCTTCCCAAAAAGTGTAGCAAAAACCATTTTATAGCTCAAGTAGGGCAATGAATATATCTCACAAAAATTCATCCAACTCAGCTAGAACTTGACTTTACTTCCTTTTCCTTTGGTTCACGAGGTATGAACCTCAAACCTACTCCATTGCCTTCGATTAAAACAGATTTTCTTGAATGAATAGCTACAAATGCTCCTTCTCATGCCTCTTTATAGTGCATTTTGGGTTTAGACTGCGTTGGCTTGTCCACTAGTTGGGATGAATTATGCAACTGGAAGAATGTATAATCAATATTCAAAAACTCATTCTCCTCAACCGTGAGGAGTTAGAATCCTCAACCATGAGGAGTTAGAGGGAGTGCCATATACTCTTGGAAAGGTATCAAAATAATCTTTCCAACCATATATATTATGCTCACATTCGAGCTAGGAAATTGGAGTAAAAATTCATTAAAAGTTAGGGTATCTAAATGGGGCATCAAAATTCAAAAACAATATTTCTAAAAAGTGTTCCATATATCTTTGGTAAGGTGTTGAAATATGCTATTTGACTATGTAACTTTTTATTTCATTTGGGAAAGATTTAACATCAATAATAACCATTTTCAACAATCTCTCTGTTTGTTATTGATTACAATACTTTGATAAATTCTTCTTCTAATAGTTGCTCCTGTTGTTTGCATTCTCTCCATACTACTTTTCAGTTGCTCCGCTTGTCTACTTTCTATCCCCCTTTGAAATTGGTAGCAAAACGTACTCCCCCCGAGTTTGTGCTTCATTTACTGAGATAAAAGGAGATATCACTCCCAACGTTTTCTTGAGATATTCAAAATTTTATTGAGGCAAAAGTTTGGTAATGAATAGGTGCTCAGTGTAAAATCTCAAAAATGAAAGTGCTCGGAATTGATTGGAAACTGAAAGAAAACAAAGAGCTCATCTTCAGGCATCCGAAGCAATTCGTTTTGTAAAAAATGGAGTCCGGATGAAGGAGATGGAGAATCCTGTTCGTTTTCCTAAACAACTAAATTTTTTGAAGAAAGAATAGAAGGATGACATGGCAGCCTAGTCAACATACAAGGTATATTATGGGAATATTATTCAGTTTTTCCCAATGACACTGTGACAAGTGTCACTGCAGGATTCACCAGTTTAATACAGAAGTGTCCTCAGACATGTAATTTTATTGATAATGGAAAAGAAATTACATAAAAATTGATAGAGTTTACAAACGTAAACTTCCACTAATTTTCAATTAGAAAACTAACATATTTATAAGCTATATGTCATAACTTAATTTAGTTATGGACCACTTGATAAAACTACAAGTGTCTATTTACAATAAATGATCTTCTATTCAATCTACTAACTTTATTCCTATTTTAGAGCCTAAGATACGACTCTATTCTAGAGTCCTATCTTTGCTAACAATATTCTATTTCTAAGTGTCTCTAATATTTATTAAATATTCTAATTTAATAAATAATTTATCCTAACTTTACATTATGATATTTGGATCATCTAACATTCCCCCCTATGATCCAAAGATACATTACAACATATACCAAGTTCATCCTTGAACTTAGTAAATTTTATTCTGCCAAGAGGTTTGGTGAAGATATCGAAGGTCTGATCTTCTGAAGGACAATAAATCGGCTTGATGACATCCTTTGTAATGAGTGATATGATATGATGATACTTGGTGTCCACATGCTTTGTCTTTGAATGAAAAATTGGATTCTTGGCAAGATTTATTGCTGACTGTTTGTTGATGAATAACGAAGTAGCTTCTGCTAGAGGAATTCCCAAGTCCTGTAAAACTTTACGCAACCAAACAATCTCACATGCTGCTTCCCGTGCTGATATGTACTCTGCTTTTGCTGAAGAAGTGGCCATTGTAGTTTGCTTCTTGAAACTCTAGGACACTGCAGCAGACCCCATGTTCATTAAATAACTTGAGGTTGATGCCCTACCATCAACTCTGTTAGCAAAGTCGACATCTGAAAATCCACCAAGTACAAAGTTTTTAGTCTTTTCGTAAAGAAGACCAAAATATTTTGTTCCTTGGATATAACAAAGAACTATTTTGGCTGCATTCCAGTGGTTGTCTCTTGGTTCCTGCATAAAGCGAGAAAGGATACTAACAACATAAGAAAGATATGGTTGAGTAGTTGTCAGATAAATCAGGCTGCCAATTAACTGTTGATAAGTAGTGCTATCCACAATTTCTCCCCCTTCAAATTTTGGAAGTTTCAAGTTTTGTTCCATGGGGGTAAGAACAGGCTTGCAATCCTGCATTCCAAATCGCTGAAGAATTTCTGTTGCATACTTACTCTGAGAAATGAAGATATGATGTGGACGTTGGAATACTTCAACTCCAAGATAGTAGTGAAGTAGTCCCAAATTTGTCATCTTAAAACCTATATGTAACTCCTTTTTCACCTGTGCAATGTGATCATCATTTTCGCCAATGATAATCAAATCATCAACATACATAACCATAATCACTAGATTTTTACCTTGTTGGCGTATGTACAAGGTATCATCAGATTCACTTCGTTGAAAACCAAATTTTCGAAGGTATTCATCCATTTTGGCATACCAAGCTCGGGGAGCTTGTTTTAATCCATATAAAGGCTTTATCAGTTTGCAGACTTTATGTTCCTATCCTTTAATTTCAAAACCTAGTGGTTGTGTCATGTACACTTCTTCCTGTAAATCTTCGTTGAGGAAAGCACTTTTTACATCCATCTAATGAAAATTACATCCTTGTTGAGCTGCCAAGGAAAGTGTGAGTCGGATGGCGTTCTATTTAGCCGTAGGAGAAAATGTTTCCTCATAATCAATCCCTTCCTGCTGCACAAAACCCTTAGCAACAAGTCTTGCTTTATACTTGTTGATATCGCCATTTTTCTTGTACTTAATTAGGTAAACCCATTTGCATCCAATGGGTTTAACATTTTGAGGAAAATCCACAAGTGTCCAAGTGTTTTTGTCGAGAACTGCCTAATATTCATCAACCATAGCCTGTTGCAATTATTTATGTTTTACTACCTCTCGATAAGTATAAGGTTCAGTAAAATCATTTGCTATCAAGGAAAAATTTCCTTTATTTCTTTGTGATCCCCTTGTTCCTGTTTTATTATGTTCATTAGGCCTGACATCTTTCAAAATTTGAACTGCCCATTTGGGCAATTTATGTTCACTGGTTTGAGATTGTGAAAAATCACCATCATTGTAAAGAGGGTTGATGTAAATTGATGTTTGTTGATCAACCACAGGTTCTGGGGGCGGAGAGTCATTGTCAGAAGAACTGCTACTGCTAGGAGATTTGGATGAACTACCAGAAGACCCATATGGCACTGGTGAAGAAGACAGACTAGATGAATCATTTTCAGATGAAGGAAACTCAAGTTCATACCAATTTTGTGAATTTGGTTGAATTTGAAGATTTCATTTTCTTTTTCACCTTTTGTTTCTAACTTTTGAAGAAGACTTTGTACTTCTTCAGCACTCTTACTCTCATTTTCATCAAAAATCACATCTATGCTTACTATAAATTTCCCATTCGACAAAAGTCGGTATCCTTTCTTCTCATCAGAATACCCAATCATTGTGTACTTCAAGCTTCGCGAGTCAAGCTTAGTTCGTTTTTCCTTTGGAACTAAGGCATAACATACTGATCCAAATACTCTGAGATGTTTAACCCGAGGTTTGAAGCCAAACCATGCTTCATGAGGTGTGATTCCATCTAAAGAAGCAGTGGGAGATTTTTTCCTTAAGTAGACAACGGTATGAATTGCTTCGACCCAATATATAGGACTTAACTTTTTGAAATTTAACATAGATCTCACCATTCCTAACAAGGTACGGTTCATTCTTTCTACTATTCCATTTTTCCTTGGAGTGTAGACATTGGTAAGATGTCTTTTTATGCCATTATACATGCAATACATTTTGAATTCATTTCAAGTGAATTCTCCACCATTGTCGGTTCTAAGGGTGCCAATCTTCTCCTTTACTTCATTTTCAATAAGTTGACGAAAAGTTTTGAACTTTTCAAATGCTTCTGAATTTTGCTTCAAAAAACATACCTAAGTCATCATGCTAAAATCATCAACAAAGAGTAATAAATATCTGAATCCTTTTAGAGAAGTTGGTAAGGGTCCACAAATATCACTGTGAATCAATTTCAAACGCTTGTTTGCGCACCATGAACTTGTGGGAAAAGTCTCTCGATGTTGTTTTCCATAAATGCAAGTTCACATTTTTCATTTTTCCTTTTGAAGGTTGGAAGGCCCTTAACCATTCCCTGTTTTGTAACTGAGAGAGACTGTCAAAGTTGAGATGGCCATATCTTACATGCCATAATCTGATCGGTGAAATGTCTGTACTTGTTGATCCTGCAAAGTCAGAATATCTTGGAATAACTATCCCTTTCATCCTTAATAGTTTTCCATCTTCATAACCTATCATCACTGTTTTCATGTTCTGTTTGACTGAGTTAATTTTAACTAAGCCATCTTCCATTATCACCATATGTCATGTTTGTCGAATTGTGACTAAAGATAACAAATTTTTCTTAAATGTTGGGACATACCATATATTTGAAATCATTATTTCTCCAATGCCAGGTAAAAAAAATTTAACTACACCTTTTCCAGAAGGAGTATGTTTTGTTTTATCAGCCAAATAGATTGAATTTAGATGGCATTGTTGGAAGCTCCAAAAGAAATCTCGTCGAAAAGTCATGTGTTTAGTTGCGCCTGTATCCATAATCTATGCATCTTCATAATCACTTCTAAGAAAGCTTGAAACCTGTAAAGCTATTGATTCTGTGTTGGTGAAGACATATTCTGAACCATCAGGATCATCTTCATCATTTTCAAACTGTGCAGAGTTTTGGATGAAACTTGGGAATTTTATTAATAGAAGTTCTACAATCTTCTGCATAATGACAAACTTTGTTACATCTCCTACAAAAAATTTGACTGAAATCTATGCCTCTGCCTTGAGACTATCCTCTGCCTTGATACTGTCCTCTGCCTTTGCTTTGGCCTCTATTATGAGTTTGTCCTCTATCTTGATTATATCCTTTGCTTTGATTGTTGCCTCTTCCTTGAAAATTGCTCCTACCTGAATTGTAACCTCTATTGAAATTGTTTCCTCTACTTTCACTGCAACCACGACCTTGGGCTTCTTGACTTTGATTGAAATTTCCTCTTCCTCGGTTTCTTGCACTATCAGCTAAGGAGTTACTTGAGCTGGCTTCAGTGAAGAAGACATCTTCCCCAATCTATTTCTTCTTCCCAAAGTTTTTATCATGTTGGGCTAACATATCACTCAATTCATCAAACTTTATCTTCTCTAACTTTCTAGTGACTTGCAAAGTTTCCAAAAAATGTGTGTAAGATGATGGCAATCCAACAATTAAAATTGTAGTCAAGAAACTTTCATCAACAGCTTGAAAACCAACATTTATTATTTCTTGCTTGATGTTTTTAAGCCATGAAATATATTCAAGGACATCACCACCTTCAGTTAATTTTTGTTGAAGATCAACATTCTTTGATTCAGTTGTGTATCAAAGAGATCTTTGAATGTACGTAAAGCAGTCCATGCATCTGAGGCATTTTCAATATGTATGTACATTTCATTATTAACTGAAGCCTTTATAAGAGCTAATGCCTTGGCATTTTTTACTTCCCATTTTGCAAGTGAAGCTTAATCTGTTGGTTCATTAGGCTTAATGTTTCCATCGCATATTTCATGCCACAATTCATTATATATAAGAGTGCTTTCAATTAGACGTTTCCATGTCTTATAAGATTTCACCCCTTCTAGCTTATTAGAATCAAAGAACAAATTAATTAACTTTGACATTGTAGTGTTGAAATAGCGCACCAAAGGAATAAAGCACAAGAAAGAATGAGCAACTCGTCACACGAAACACGCCACGCAAAAAAAAACACATGCCACGCAAAGAAAAAACGATCTATCGGGGCTTGGCCTTGACCTCGTATAGTTGTTGAAAAAGGAGAAAAATGACTGAGCTTTGCACTTGGCTCTAGTCAATTTCTCATTGATTGTTTACAATGAAATATTTGCAAAATTTGACCACTTGACAATGCCCGAACAAATTAATTCTTAAAAAAATCTACCCCCCCTCAAAGTAAAAGGTACTTTTGAGTTACAAAAAATAACCCTTATTTCTCCAAAATAAAAATTACACTTATTCCTCCAAAAAAAATGACAACATTTTCACTTCACCTTATTGCTCCAAATAAAAAGAAAATAAATTTCAATTGTCTCCCTTATAACTCCAATTACAAAACTTATAACTCCAATTACCAAATCAATTATCACTCCACAAAAAAATAATCCCACTTACAGTACATATATATATATATATATATATATATATATATATATATATATATATATATATATATATATATAAAGCCGAAGTTTTTGTCTCAATCATGTAAAAAATGATCCAATGATCCTTGTTGCGTGCTTCCTTTTGACCTGCGTTCTTCTATCTGCATCTCAACACTGCCTTCGTCACATCGTAGATCTGTGTTCCTCCTTTTTTAATGTGTTGACAACACTGCCTCCGGCTCACGCTACTGCTGCTCTGGCCTTTTCCTTTTATGTGCTTATCCACAGCAATCATATGGCCCCATTAGCGAAGAGTCAGATTGTTGTCAAAATGAATGTATTGAAGTATCCTCTAGCAGCTCAAAAATCTATGCTGCAGCATTCACCAAAAATTGTAAATCTTCACAAGCCCGATTTCAGAAATTGTTATTACAACTTTATCTCATTTATATTAAAAAAATATAGAGGAGCTGGGCTGAGACAGATCATAGCACATTAATGGAATTCAATAACACGTGGATCACTATCATATATCTCCATTTGTTCAACCATGGTAACATACAAAAATAATGAGCAACTGAGACTTCTTTTGGTTTTGCCCCTGCGACTTCGAACACATCAATCCCGTTGAATTGAATATAGTTTATCACATAAATATGAAGCGTTAAGATGTCCTGGCCTAGCAGCATTAAGATGGCCTGGCTTGGCAGCGTTAAGATGGCCTGGCAACATTGGCAGCGTTAAGATGGGGACGTATTGGCCCTACACACCATCAATTCAACTCCTATATGGATTGCGGGCTGCTCTAGATCTTATATTAGTTGCGGAAGGCTTAGATAACGTAATTGCAAGGCACAATCACTTAGGAACGACAACAAGGCTTACAGTGGAAGCATGGGGGTTGAAGAACTGCACTCAAAAAGAGGAATGGTACAGTGACACTGTTACAGCCGTGATTGTTCCCCCTTATATTGACAGTGCGAATATTGTGAAAAAAGGGTGGAAGAGATACAATTTGAGTTTGGGATCGAGGCTCAATAAAGTGGCAGGCAAGGTGTTCAGAATAGGACACCTGGGAAGCCTGAAGAGGTGCAACTGTTGGGATGTCTAAGTGGCATTTAAATGGCATTGAAGGATATTGGCTATTCCATGTTTGCAGTGATTGAGTTGCTGTAGATTGTAAATTCCAACGATTATAACAATTTCAGATGGAGCTGGATATCAATGTCAGATTCCAGGAACGCTGGTGCAATGAATGCTTTGGTGCAAGTGTCAGGAGTTTTGACAAATGTTCCATATTTATTTAATGTGGATTGCAATCATTATATAAACAACAGAATGGATTTACACATGATGGATTTACGCAAGGATTGAATTTACTGATCCTTTTGCAGATTTATTTTATTTTATTTTTATTTTTAATATATGCATGACGGATTTACACAACATGGACAAGGGGCTGTAGCGTGTAGGGGCAGTAGTAGCGCCAGGTGATTTAAAAATTCATCGAATAAAAAAACGGTGCTAATATAAACAACGAAAAAAAAACTCTTAAAAAAAATCGATATTCATATTATAATCAGAAAATTTATTTTCCTTAAAACATTGACAAAATTTCATACCCATTCAATTGATGAACAATTTCCTGGAATTTTCCATAGGCTTGTAGAGCTAGAATCTCCTTCTCTTGTCAACTGTATTAGTGAAGCTCCGATACCACATTAATACAGAAGTGTCCTCAGACACGTAATTTTATTGATAATGGAAAAGAAATTACATAAAAATTGATAGAGTTTACAAACGTAAAATTTCACTAATTTTCAATTAGAAAAATAACCTATTTATAAGCTAAATGTCCTAACTTAATTTAGTTATGGACCATTTGATAAAACAACAAGTGTCCATTTACAATAAACGATCTTCTATCCAATCTACTAACTTTATTCCTATTTTAGAGCCTAAGATAAGACTCTAATCTAGAGTCCTATCTTTGCTAACAATATTATATTTCTAAGTGTCTCTAATATTTATTAAATATTCTAATTTAATAAATATTTTATCCTAACTTTACATTATGATATTTGGATCATCTAACAATTTTTCTCTCAAGGTTGAATTCGATTATTTTTAATATATATTATGGTTTGGGATAGCCCAACCAGACGCTGACACGTGGTGCAGCCAAGGGCCGCCACATACCCCCTCTGGTGAACCCTCTCCAATGGCATAATTACATTTTTTATATGCTATGGTTTGAATATATATTAATGGGCACATATTAATTTTACAAACCATATTCTGAAATGATTTTTATATGCCAAAGGTTTTATATATGGTGGCACATGCATTATATAGAAAGTATGAACTTACATATATGGGTGCATTTGGCCATATTCAAAGGTTTTGGATATATATTATTTTGGAAAAAAATTCATGTATAGGATGGGCGGAGGTTGGGGTCGACCCCGCGACCTCCCCCGCGTCAACTCTCCGTCTTTACCAACAAGCCACTACCATGGGTATTAATAGACCATGAATTTGGCATATAATTAAAGTCAAATAGGTACTCCAACGACGGAAAGTAGGGGGCTAGCCCCGCAGGCCAACCCCCTCCCCATGTGTCCTTACCATGTAGTCACATTAAATCACCTCCACTAAACGCACTTATGTGCCGTAATCCACACTTATCCGCTCGTAATTCCAACATTACTATTAATTAACTCTAAGATTAGTTTGGCAGATTTTTAGAGGTGCATCCAAAATCGACGGGTTCTCCAACTTTTGCGGTATTAATTGGAGTCTTATCTAGTTTTGGAGGCAGTTTACTAGGAAAAATGGTTTTGGCCATATCTTTTGCAATTTTCGACCAAATTGAGTTCAAGAAGAGTCATTTCTAATAGATTTGGACATTCTGGATGCATTGAAGCATGTTTTAGGAGCTGTAGGTGAATGCAAACATTAATTTTTTCACTTTTGAGCTAATAAAGAGGCCTAAGCCATGGAAGCTGGACCAAGGAGATGTAGCCAAGGAGGGGTGAACTCCTTCATCAAAACACTGTGTTAATGGATCAATTGTGATGGTTTGATGTACTTGTTTTTTTTTTCTGTTGTTCAACATATGTATTTCATACTTTATGCTCTTGAATTTAATTTAACAACTCAACTGATTTACCTATTTGACACTCATAAACACCAAGGAAAACTATGCACATAAAGCATAAGATCAAAAAATAAATTTTAAATTTGAAGATGAAATTAGCACAACAAAACTAACATTCATACTCAGATCAAGTTGGTATCAGAGCCTAGATGAAAGGTTGCTAAGGTTATTTACTTTATAGTTGCTTGGATAAATTTGTTCAAGTAGGGTTTTAATGGTTGCAAATTTGTGATGCTTACAAGATAGAAATTGCAGAGAGGTGAAGGGAAATTTTTGGTTGAAAGTCTTGAGAATAGGACCAGAAGAAGGAGAGCCACAAGGGCACCATCTCCACCCAAAGTTTCACTCACAACTGCACTTGAAGCACCTCAAGTTTTATCTCAAGAAGCTGAGATTAAAGAGGTACAAGCACTGGAAGCTGAGCTTGAATCCATAGCCATCATGTCAGGTGTTGGAGAAACTGAAGGTCATACAGAAGAGGATGACGTCAAGAAAGACTTCAATGACATAAAGAGGATGGTTAAAATTATGTTTGATGCATTTATTACTGGGATGGTAGGAGAAGGTTCTAAGCCTCCACATGGAGAATGAACTTCAGATGATAAGAAGGATGAAGACAAGGATTCAAAGGCTAGTGGAGGAAAGCCACCTCCATATCCACCATATTCATCATTCTCACATCAAAATAATCTTCCACTTCCATAAAAAAAACCACACATACTCACTTAAATATCATAAGAGCAAAAACACCCTTACTCAAACTTGATGTCAAATTTGAGCTTCCAATGTATAATCGCAAGGTAAATGCAAAAATATTGGACAATTGGATACATCAATTGGATATGTATTGTAGAATTCAAAACCTTCATGAAGATTACATAAATATTCAATTGGATTCTTTGAGGATGGAAGGATCTGCACTTGAATGTGGGAAGAAATGACTCAAAAAGAGATTATAAACTACGATAAGAGCTCTATGTCTTGGTCAAGTTTTATTGCTGCCATTAAAAGGAAATTCTATCCATTAGCTTACATGAAAAAGGCCATTATGGATTGGAAAAATTTTCGACAATTGAAAGGGAAAAGTGTGCAAGATTATACTCATGAATTTAGGATAAGAGCTCTTTTTTCACAAAGAAAAAGTTCGTAATTTTATTTATGGGAAAACAAAATTACATGTTGTATGAGCTGGTATATGACCAAAGACATTCAGAATGCCGCAAATAAAAAAGCAAAGGGGTTACAATTAATATTTTCTCCCCTTCTTCTTTTCAACCTTACGCCAAGCACCAAGTGTTGGCTCGGTCTCGATAAGGACAAGCTGATTTCCTTCTGTTTGTGCTCCATTGTCCTTATCAGAGTCAGATGTGTCTGATGTATGTGTTCTTTTGTATCCCCCACTGTCAAGTGTTCCAGGTTCCATATCCCGCTGAGTCTTTGTGGTGGTGTCGAGCTGCTCTTGCATTTCCTATTCTTGTGTGCCCAAGGAAGTATCAGTTTGTTGATTCTTGTGTGGTGTTGGTTCCACCTCTTCTTCCTGTAGTTCTGGCTCTTCAGATGGAAATTGCCAACCTTTTTCCGCTTTACCTGTTTTCTTCTTTTTCCTGTTATCCCTTTTTGCAGCCGGACATGTGTTTTGTAGGTGGCCTGTGCATCTGCATATCCGACATCTGAATGCTGTGTTCTCATAGTCTAAATGCTGTGTCCATCTCTGTTGTTTGTTGTTCAGTATAATTGACTCTGGGAGTCCTTTGCTCAAATCAACCTCCACACAGATTCGTGCGAAGGTGAATATGCGCTCTTCCAGGCGTTGAGTGTCCATTTTTATGTATCTGCCAAGGGTGTTTCCAATGCAGCCAAGAACATTTTCATTCCAATAATGTAGCGAGAGATTGTAGAGCCTTACCCAGACCGGCATTTTGGTCACCTCCATCGTGTTGGCATCAAAGTGTGGGAACCAAGGTGTAATGAAGAGTCCCGTGGAGCCCCAGAACCATGGTCCCTGGCTGATAATGTCATCTCTGACCTCAGTGGATGTAAATTTGACAATGAAGAACCCCTTGGAACATAGGTGTATTTCACAGTCCATGGTCCAATTTGTAAAAATCCAATGGAACAGCTCCATTGGTTTGGGCCAGAAGCAGTTGAATCTGCCTATAATTGCTTGGGATTCGTAGGCAGTTCTATGCATGTCAATATCAAGACTGTCTATGTTTATTTCAGGCACGCTGTCCTGCAGTTCTACAATATATGGCTTGGGGGAACTTTCAGCAGGAGCGACAGGAGCTGTGGGAGTGTTCTTTTCCCCCTGTAATACATTCCTATATGAACCTTTTGTGGGTACTGACTTGGATGCACCAACACCCATGGAGGATCCATGTGCCCTATTTTGGCCCATCATTCCACCCCTCAGTCTGAGGTTGAGGCAGATGGATGACCCAGTACCGATGGAGTAGTCATTAACCAAGCAATGGTCAGCTAGAGCTTTCCCCCCAAAAATCAGAGACTGTGAAAAAACAGGGTACCCCGCCATAAATTGGATAGCTTCCTTCAGGTGTAATATAGAATCTACTGTTCGAATCCATAAAAGAAAACAGTTACCTACAAGAGGCTTAATGAACACTTGAAATGGATTCGTGCCTACCTGAGAATCAAAATTGCAGATAAGCTGGCTGCGATTTTTGTCTGTAGGCACATCATCGTGGGCCTGTTCCTGGCTCAGAAGTTCCGAGTGCATCCACCGTGACCGCTTAAGGTCTGTATTCCTTGTCTCAGCAGCTATGGAGAAGTGATGCACTTGAAGCCTCTGTAAATGCAACGGATAAGAGCTCTTATTTTGGGTATTAATTTATATTCTCAAGAAACTTTGTTAAAGTACATTGGGGGTTTTAATAGTTATCGTAGGCACACTATTCTCAAGTTTAATCCTACAAACATAGATGAGGTTTGTGTTCAAGCCACACACTTAGAAGTAAGATGGAAACATGACATAGATGAGAAAATTGATAGTGAGGGTAAAGGAAAGGGAAATTTTTATGGAAGAGGAAAGAGAAATAACCCTGTAAAAATATAGAAGGAGAAACTCACATGCAAACACTGTTCGAAGAATGGCCATGATGAAGACCATTGTTGGTATCTTCATCCATAGTTGAAGCCAAACAAACTGAAAGCCAAAGAAAATGATAAATTGTTGCTATAGTTGAACATGACTTAGGTTCAGATTCAGGAGATGAGACAAAGATTACAACAATGGGTTTGAAAGGTAAGAACATAGCAAGCACTAGTTCTTCAAATTGTTCCAATGTCACTCAAGATGAAGATACAAGAATATAACTTTTAAATATTAGAGTCGTATCTAAACATACCAAGATAGACACACTTTTTGAAACTGGGTCACAAGCCAACTTGATTTCTGAAGACTTGGTTAAGTAGCTAAACCTTGAAACTGTTAGACATACAAGACCTTATCCTTTAGGGTGGATATGCAAGAATGCAAACTTGCAGGTTACAAGGAAGTGCATACTAAGATTCGCCATCAATTAAAACTTTCTTGATGAAGTTGAACTTGATGTGGTTATGTTTGAGATATCATGTATTGTTTTGGGAAATCCTTATCTTTATGATAGGAAATCAATATTTCATCGCCATAAGAATAAGTATCACTTTTTTAAATATGGAATTGAGTACATAATTAGAGCGCATAAGAAGAAGACAAGTTTGTCTCTTACACATGCAGGAGAAATGAAGAAGATAGTGAATGCAAGTCAGAATTTGATTTTGTTAATGATCAAACATAGAGATGTTTTGAATCAAACCTTTCAAAAGGATGCATCAAATGAACTAGTTGATTTCGTTGAGGTTGCTTATGCTTGTAATGAGATATTTCAAGACTCTAATAGGTTGCCTTTGAAAGGAGGTGAACAAGATGTAAAACATTGCAACTGTCAACATCAGTGTTGAGTAGTGTTGGAAACAAGATCCCTGTGCTGGAGAGTGAAAAGGTCAAAGAGAAAGTGACAAATCAGTTTGAAAAAGAAGGCATGGGTTCCACAAGTGGTTTTTTTTTTCTCCAAAGGGTACATGAAAATGGCGAAGATACTTGGTCAAGATTCGACACAAGTACAAAGCAAGATCAGTTAACAATCACCATGATGACAGTGTGCAAGGTGATTTACTTTGATTAATGACTGAGGTAGGAACACGATGGTTTCTACAAGAATAGCTTTCTGCTGTGAAAATTCAGAAAAATTGAAGCATGACTATGTCAACGACAACAAGAGAAGGCCGCAAGAGTCAAGGAAAAAGTTGAGTTTTAATGAAAAGATCCAATTGATTAAACTGGGAAAATTTCAGTGGATAGAGACTGGAAGGTGAGAGAAAAATACCCTCATCTACACGATCATTAATCAAAGATATTTTGGGGTCTAAAAGGATTCTAGTGGGGAGGAATGATTAGGTGCTCAGTGTAAAAGCTCAAAAATTAAAGTGCTCAAAATTTATTGGAAACTAAACGACAACAAAGATCTCGTCGCCAGGAATTTGGCGCAATTTGTTTCGTCGAAAATGAAGTCTGGATGAAGGAGATAGACCCTGTTGTTCGTTTTCCTAAACAATTAATTTTTTTGCAAAAACATGACAGAAGGATGACATGGTAGCCTAGTAACCATACAAGGTATATTTTGGAAATATTCTTTAGTTTCACCCAATGACACTGTGACAAGTGTCACTGCAGGATTCGCCAGTTTGGTTTGAAGGTGAAATTTTTTATGATTTTTCTCTTAAGGCTGAATTCGATTTATATATATATATATATTATGGTTTAGGAAAACCCAACCAAAGGCTAACACATGGTGCAACCAGGGGCCACCACGTGCCCCCACTTTTGGACCCTCTCCAATGGTCAAATTTCATTTTTCATATGTTATGGTTTGAATATATATTAATGGGTGCATATTAATTTTACAAACCATAATCCGAAATGATTTTTATATGCCAATGAATTTATATATGGTGGCGCATGTATTATATCCAAGGTTTGACCTTACATATATGGGTGCATTTTTTCATATTCAAAGGTTTGGGATATATATTATTTCAAGCAAAATTCATGTATAGGATGGGCGGAGTTCAGGGTTGACCCCGTGACCTCCCTCACGCCAACTCTTCGCCTTCACTAACAAGCCACTACCATGGGTCTTAATAGACAACGACTTCGACATATAAGTAAAGTCAAACGGGTACTCCGATGACGGAAAGGAGGGGGCAACCCCCTCCCCATGTGTCCTTACCATGTAACCACATTAAAGTGCCTCCTCTAAACGCGCTTATGCACCATAATCTGCATTTATCTACCCGTAATTATAGCATTAGTATTAATTAACTCTGAGATTAATTTGGCGGATTTTTAGAGGTGCCTCCAAAATCAACGGGTTCTCCAACTTTGTCGGTCTTAATTGGAGTCTTCTCCAATTTTGGAGGCAGTTTACTAGGAAACATGGTTTTGGCCATATATTTTGCAATTTTCAACCAAATTGAGCTCAAGAAGAGTCATTTTTGATAATTTAGACATTCTAAAATCATTGAAGCATGTTTCGGGAGATATAGGTGAATGTAAACATCATTTTTTTTTCACTTTTGAGCTAATACAGAGGCCCAAGCCATGGAAGCTAGACCAAGGAGATGTAGCCCAGGAGGGGTGAACTCCTTCATCAAAACACCATGTTAATGGATCAATTGTGATGGTTTGTTATACTTGTTTTTGTTGTTTTTCAACATATGTATTTCATAATTTATGCTCTTGAATTTAATTTAAAAACTCGGCTCATTTACTTGTTTGAGACTCATAAACACCAAGGAAAACTATGCACATAAAGCATAAGATCAACAAATAAATTTTAAATTTGAAGATGAAATTAGCACAACAAAACTAACATTCATACTCAGATCAGGTAAAGATGTCAATAATTTGTTTTTTGGTGCCAATATATTCCATCTTAACATTTTGCTTATCAAATTATTCTCTGAGGAAATGACACCTGATTAGAATATGTTTTTTTTGAATGCATGACAAGATTTTTTGAGATATTAACTGCACTAGTGTTGCCACAAAAATAATAATGGGGTGATCATATTCCTCTTTGATGTGCTAAATTTTTTTGTTTCATCTAGAGAACTTGTGTACAACAATGTATTTATGCTATGTATTCGATTTCATTTGTAGAAAGAGAAATTGATGATTTCTTTATGCTTAACCAAGACACAAGGTAATCTCTTGGAAAAAACACACTCCCACTAGTGTGTTTTCTGTTATTAATTCTACCCACCCAATCAACATCTATATATGATGTTAATGTGAAATATTTACTCTTAGGATACCAACTCCCAAAATCAATTATGCATTTGAAGTATCAAAATATCCTTTTCATTGCTTTCATATGTGATTCCTTCGGCATTGATTGAAATATTGTGACCATTCCTACTTCCTACATAATGTCTGGTCTTGAAGCTGTCAAGTATAGTAAACTGCCAATCATGGACTTATAAAGAGTTGAATTGACTTTAGGAGATTCATCATCCTTGCTTAACTTGCATCCGATAATCATATGGGTACTAACTGGTGCACATTCCTCCATTCCAAACTTCTTGAGCATCTCCTTGAGGTATTTGGTTTGGGAAATGAGTATCCCTTCATTGGTTTGAGAAACCTGCAATCCAAGTAAAAATAACGATCCTTCGATCATTGAAAATACAAATTTCTTTGGCATTTCCTAAGCAAATCCATGACTCATATCATCATTATTCGTTCAAAAAATGAGATCATCCACATATACAAGTGTAATCAATAAGTTGTCCTTTTATATTACATCTTGATGTGTAAATTATTGTAACCCCTCTTTTGAAGCATTTGTTGGGTATGTGTTATATTATTTCCACGGTTATTCGCACGTGTGGGGGGGGGGGGGGCGACAACCGGGAAAAAAATTTCGAACCCTATTTTTCGATGGGCAGACCCGCCCATGGTTTTGTGCATGGGTTTGCACATGTGTTTGGGGCATGATGGTTTTTGGCCCCTGGTATTTTTTAGATCTGGTCAAGGGAACTATGGTTATGTTCTGATACAAGGTTAATGGATTGGGGTTTATGTATGCTTCAACATGTATATATATGTGTTGTAACACTAAAAGGAATATAATGAAAAATCAAGCTGGTAGTCCTGATTTGGGATCCAGGGGAAAATCTCTGTGTATATATGTTTTATGTTTTAAGCTCTCACTATTGTTTATTTTCTGTCTTTAAGATTCATTTGTAGATAATTTTTGTACAATTTTAAAACCTACATTTGATATCAGAGTTGTTTCGGCTTTGAGGGGATGCCTTTGCTGCTGAGGGGTTCTTTTCTCGGGCATGTGATAGACCCTGTTCAGTGGGAGATCTGCAGGATCGATTCTTATGGTGAAAGAAGACGGCGAGCAATGGAAAGATAGAGATAGAGAAATTTAGTGGTCATAGTTTTGAGTTATGGAAGCTCAAGATGGAGGATCTTCTGGTGGATAAAGATCAGTGGATCGCAGTAGATACAGGTACTAAACCAACGACAATGTCATATGAAGACTAGAAGAAGTTGGATCGAAAGGAAATATTATTGAATGTATCTGGGGAAGCTACGACGAAGACTTTGTGGGAAAATCTAGGGACTCTGTACCAATCTAAGTCTCTGGTGAATAAATTGTTCTCGCGGAAAAAGTTGTATAACCTAAGGATGAAGGATGGAGACTCGGTGACAGAACATCTGAATGCCTTCAATATTGGGGTAAGTCAGCTGTTATCTATTGATATTAAAATCTTAGATGAAGATAAGTGCATCAGTTTGTTGTGTTCTCTACCAGATTCGTGGGACAGTTTGGTTATTGCAATAGGTAGCAATACAACTACCTTGAATTTTGATGACATAGTCTCAGCCTTGCTGTCGGAGGAAATGAGACGGAGAAAAATGGAGGGCCAGAATGGAGATGCCTTATCTATACGAGGAAGGTACCAGAATAGAAACAAGAATAAGGTTTCGAGTGGGATATCTAAATATAGAGGGAGGTCTAAATATCCAGGAAAGTTTGTAAAGGTGTGTTGGAAATGTGAAAAGGAAGGGAACTACAAAAAGGAATGCAGATCTAAATCTCACGAGAAAGGAAAGGGATCTAATGATGATCCTTCTGCAGAGGCAAAAACCACCTCGGATGAAGGTGGGGATGTGTATTTGGCTTCTTCTTCAAATACACATGTAGATCATGAGTCATGGTTGATTGACTCAGGTGCATCCTTTCACTTCACTCCTAATAGGGAGTGGTTCTGCGAGTATGAGAAATATGATGGCGATGATGTCTTCTTAGGGGATGATAGGAAGGCCATAATCATTGGATGTGGAAAAGTGAAGCTGAAGCTACAAGTTGGAAGGATTAGAACACTTCCTATTGTTTTGCACATTCCTGCATTGGCCAGAAATATGATTTCTATAAGCAAGATGGATGATGCAGGTGTAAAAACAGTGTTTGAGAAATATACCTGTAATATGGTTCGGGGAGAACTGGTATTAATGCTGGGAGTTTGGATTGGAACTCTATAAAAGCTTTAGGGAAGCACTTTTATTGAGGGGTGCAATAATTCTGTGGTTCCTAAAAGTGGAGTGGAAAGCCTAACGGTCTCTGGAGAAAAGACCATGCTATGGCATCAAAATCTTGGACATATTGGAGAGAAGGGCCTTCAGATACTGCATGGAAATGGTATGGTAGAAGGTATGTCTAACTTCTCTCTTGATTTCAATTTCTGTGAACATTGTGTATATGGGAAGCTGAATCGGGTGAGTTTTCCTTCTGGTGCTAAGAGGGCGAACAAGATATTAAAGCTTGTGCACAGTGATGTGTTTGGACCTGTGTCGGTTCCATCACTGGGTAAGTTTGTGTACTATGTTTCATTCATAGATGACTTCTCAAGGAATACATGGATATATTTCTTGAGGAAGAAATCTGAAGTCTTTGACAGATTTAAAGAATTTAAGGCTCTGGTGGAAATCAGACAGAGAAGAAGATAAAGGTGCTGAGGACAGATAATGGCAGAGAGTTTTGCAAGAAGGAATTTGAAGAATTCTGTAAGAAGTGTGGTATAGCATGGAAAAATACTAGTCCATACACACCTCAGAAAAACGGAGTTGTAGAAAGAATGAATAGAACGCTGATGGAAAAGGCAATAAGCATGCTCAGTGGTACCAGGTTAGGACAAGAATTTTGGGCAGAAGCAGTTGAGACTGCATGTTACTTGGTTAACAAATCACCTTCGTCAATGTTGTAGGATAAGACTCCACATGAGGTATGGACTGGTAAGAAACCCTCTCTTTCACATCTGAGTGTATTTGGATGTGATGCATATATACATGTTTCAAAGGAGAAAAGGACCAAGTTGGATAATAAATCTGAAAGGTTCATCTTTATTGGGTATAAGGATGGTTTAAAAGGTTACAAGCTTTGGAACCCAGAAACAAGGAAGGTTGTGTACAACCGAGATGTGCTGTTTAGAGAGGTGAAAGATGTTGTTAAACATGAAGTCCTACCAAAGGAACCTGAGAAGATAGAGTTTGAGTTAAAGGAAGATAAATCAGACTCTACAACATAATAAGATTCAGAAGAGGAAGAGCCACAAACTCCAACTATGAGAAGATCAGTTCGGGAAAGAAGACAACCAGAAAGGTATAGTCCATTTGCTTTCTGTTCAAATTTTTCTTTAACTATAATTGATGATGATCCTAGAAATGTGAGGGAACCAGTAGATTCAAAGGATGGAAAACTCTGGAAGGAGGCCATGGTTGATGAAATGACATCCTTGCATAAAAATAAGGCATGGGATCTGGTGGAGTTGTCAGTTGGAAGGAAGCCCATCGGGAGAAAATGGGTGTTTAAGAAGAAGATGAATGTAGAAGGCAAGATGGAGAAATACAAAGCTCGATTGGTAGCAAAAGGTTATTCCCAAGTGTCGGGAATTAATTTTGGTGATATTTTTTCTCCTGTTGCCAAGGTTACTTCTATTAGATTACTTTTATTTGTTACTGCTACCTTTTATTTTGAGGTAGAACATATGGAAGTGAAGACAACATTTCTTCACGTGGATTTGGAAGAGGAGGTCTACATGAAGAAACCTGAAGGCTTTATGGTGAAGGGTAAGAAAGAATTGGTATGCAGGTTAAAAAAGTCTCTTTATGGGTTAAAACAGTCACCAAGGATGTGGTATCAGAAGTTTGATACCTATATACGGGGACTTGGCTTCACCAGAAGCAAAGAGGATCACTGTGTATATTTTAAATTAATTAGTGACCATGTTATTTATTTGGTCTTGTATGTGGATGATATGTTGCTGATTAGAAATGACAAAGAAATTATCTAGGATTTGAAGACCCAATTGTTCTCCAAATTCGACATGAAGGATCTTGGTGCTGAAAACTATATTTTTGGCATTGAAATTAAGAGAGATCAAGCAAAGAGGAATCTCTGGTTAAACCAGAGGAAGTATGTTGAGACAATATTGCAGAGGTTCAATATGCAGGATAGTAAACCGGTGAAGGTTCCTATTTCTGTAGGTGTAAATCTATCTGCTGAACAGTGTCCCAAGACATAAGAAGAAGAGGAGGATATGTCTCGTGTTACATATGCAAGTGCAGTGGGTAGCCTGATGTATGAAATGTTCTGTACTAGGCTAGATATTGCACATGCAATGGGAGTATTGAGCAGGTTTATGTCAAAACTAGGGAAGGAGAATTGGACAATAGTGAAGCGGGTTTATGTCAAAACCAGGGAAGGAGCATTGGACAACAGTGAAGCAGGTTTTCAGATATTTGTGTGGCACTAGTGATTATGGCATGTGCTACCAGGGAAGACTAGGATTGGACAGAGTTTTGGACATTCATGGTTTTGTTGATGGAGACTGGGCTGGATATTTGGACAAAGAAGATCTACATGTTGGTATGTGTTTAGTATATTTGGAGGTGTAATCAGTTGGATGAGTAAAAGACAGTCTGTAGTGGCTCTTTCAACTACATAGGCAGAATATATGGCAGCCGCTCATGCAAGAAAGGAAGTAGTTTGGCTGTAGATATTGTGTTCAAGTATGGGGTTGGTGCAACGGGCTATAAGGATAGACTGTGACAGCCAAAGTGAAATTTTCTTGGCTAAGAACCCTGCTTATAATTGAAAGACAAAGCACATTTATGTTCAATATCACTTTGTGAGAGATATGGGTGAGGATAAAAGGGTGTTACTGGTAAAGGTGGAAACTTTGAAGAATGTTGCACATGCATTGATGAAGTCTGTGAGCACTCAAAAGTTCTCTTGGTGTAGATAAACAATGGGTGTTGTAGAGCTGGGATAATGACTAAGATCTCCTGTGGCCCCCTATAGAAAGAAAACAATAAGTGGGAGAATGTTGGGAATGTGTTATATTCTTTCCATGAGTAGTCGCACGCAGTGGGGGGTCACATGGGGGCGGTAGCCCCCCCTTTTCGGGGTCCGGGGCAACACCTCGAGAAATTATTTTTGGAACCTATTTTTCTGTGGGCGGACCTGCCCATGGTTTTGTGCATGGGTTTGCAGATGGGTTTGGGGCATGATGGTTTTCGGCCCCTGGTATTTTGTAGATCCGGTCAAGGGAAATATGGTTATGTTCTAATCCAGGGTTAATGGATTAGGGTTTATGTATGCTTCGACATGTATATATATGTGTTGTAACACTAAAAGGAATATAATGAAAAATCAAGCTGGTAGTCCTGATTTGGGATCCAGGGGAAAATATCTGTGTATATCTGTTTTATGTTTTATGCTCTCGCTATTGTTTATTTTCTGTCTTTGAGATTCGTTTGTAGATAATTTCTGTACAGGGTTAAAACCTACGACATTTTTGTTGAAGATAGTGGTCCATCCTGGTATACCACACTCTTGGAGCTTCTTTTAATCCATAAGGAGCTTTCTTCAATTTTCACACATTTTTTATTTTTATTTTCAAACAAGTTAAAACCTTCTGGTTGTTCGATGTATACTTCTTCCAATAAATATTCATTTAGAAAGGTTTCTTTGACATCCATCTGACAAACTTTGAAGCCTTTCGAACATGAAACTGCTAAAAATATTCTTAATGCTTCTAATATGGAAACTTCAACAAAGGTTTATTCGAAATCAATTCCTTCAATTTGTGCATATCCCTGACGACCAAGTATTGCCTTATTTCCGATAATTTGTCCCTCTTCATTCATATTTGTTTTTGATACCCACTTAATACCAATCACATTTTTATGTTTTGGTCGTGGCACAAGTTCCCAGATTCCATTTTTCTGAATTTGACTCAATTCTTCTTCCATAACATTCACTCAATGCTGATCCTTACTAGCTTGTTCAAAATCCTTTGGCTCTACACTGGATATCAATGCAAAATTGCCTTTTCTTAGTGTATTGGTCATACTTCTTCGAGTTTGTAAACCTACATCAACATCTCCAATGATTTGGTTCTCTAGGTGATGTTTTTGTACAAATTTAAAATATGTTTTGGATGGACACTATACTTCTTCTTCTTTATTTTTAATAATCTCTTCTTGGTCTACACAAATGGTATCTTTTGAAATTGTTTGTTTTGCTTATTTCTCTGGCCATGCTTTGTCTATTATTACATCAATACTTTCCACAACTTTGTGTACTCTTTTCAATATAACATTTGTAAGCTTTATTTCTTGTTGAGTATCCAAGGAAGATTCCCTAATCTACTCTAGAATCAAAATTTCCCAATTTATCATCATTTGTCTTCATGTAACATTTGCTTCCAAGAATTCGAAAATACTAATTGAGGTAGGCTTGCCTTTCCATAACTCATATGGTGTCTTGTCGCTATTAACTCGGTGTTATGCTAGGTTTATGATGTAAATTTCTCCAAAAAATACTTCTCTCCAAAACTTATCTGATAATTTGGCCTCTAATAACATTTTTCTTGTTGTTTCTTGCATTGATTTGTTCTTTCTTTCTATGATTCCATTCTATTATGGAGTTCTTGAGGCTAATTCACCTCCTCTATCTTATATTAAACATTTTATTCTTATATCACTTTAATTTTCAACTAAGGCTTTAAATGATTTGAAAGTATCTATTGCTTCTGATTTTTGTTTAGAAATGGAACCTAAACCATTATAGTATAATCATCAATAGACAACATAAAGTACCTTTCAACTTGGAAAGTTGGTTTTCTTGTTGGTTCACATAGATTTGTATGGACAAAATCTAATGTTATTGATGTCGAGCATTCCTTTGATTTGAAGCTCACTCCTGTCTATTTCCCATGTTGGCAAGATTCGCAAATGACACTTGTTGGTGTCGATATTTTGAGCATATCTCTCACTGCTTCTGTTTTTCTGATTTTTATCAAACTGTCAAAAATAAAGTGTCCTACCATTTTATGCCATAACCATGTCTCATATGTCTAATCGATGTAACATTTTTCTCCTTGAATTTCATGAGGAATATATACACTTCTTGGAATCTATATCCTTCTTCTCACTAATCTTCATAAATTAATCTTCCTTATTTCATAATATTTAGCACGAAAAGTGGGATCATAACATTGATCACACATCTCACTGACACTTAAAAGATTATGTTTGAGTCCTTCAGCATACAAAAAATTTTGTGCTCTATTCCAACCATTGTCAAGGCTTAGGATATCTATTCTAGTGATTCTTGCAGATCCATTGTCTCCAAAAGACACATTTTCTCCTCTTCCTTATTTTAGAGTAATAAATTTATTTTGATCTATGGTCATGTGTTTAGAGAAATCATTATCAACGAACCACTTACTATGATTTTTTTGATCATACATAACTACTCCACATTTTCTATTGGTTGTTCTTCTTGTTTTCTCTTCCAATACCCCTCTCTTGATTTTGTAGGACAGTCTCGTGCTATATGTCCAAAATAGTTTCATCACACTCTATATTTTACTTGGATAATGGAGCAAATGAATTATGATTTTTATTATTGAAGCCATAAATATCTCTAATTTTGTTCCTACCTATAGGTTTGGTGAGAACCTATGTCATAATTGTTATAATATCTACACTCTCTTACTTGATGTCCAAATTTTTTGCGTAAGAAACAACGACCAAGAAAAACAACTTGATACCTATCCATGTATGATTGCCTTAATGGAACAATTATTCTGGAGTTGATATGCTTTGGAGAATATTTTTCATCCTTGTCCCTTATTATATTGCTACTTGCATTGTGAATGGATTTCTTGAGAGAAACAACATTGCTTTTTCATGTAGAATTGTTTCCAGACTCGTTTCGACTTTTATCCTTGCTCTTGTTGAGATTGGAGCTTTCAGATTTTTTTTTTGAACTTCCTTATTGCAATGAAAATTTCGGAATATTCTCAAACATAAACCTTACTGTTAAATTTCTGATTTACTTCTCCTACTTACATTAAGTTATTAATCTAAAATCTTCAACATTGACATCAAAGTAAATAGATTAAGAGCCTACACATATAGATCTAAACTGAATAACATGCATAATGATAAAGTCTCACTCAAGGATTTTCTGGACAATTATCCCCGGAAAAACCCAATGCGGGAAAACCGATCTTGTGAATGGAGTTCTTGAGAGAATCAACATAGCTTTTTCATGTAGCAATGTTTCCAGAATCGTTTCGACTTTTATCCTCGCTCTTGTTGTGACTGGAGCTTTCAAAAAAAAAATTCAACTTCCTTACTGTGAAAATTTATAAATATGCTCAAACAGAAACCTTACTGTTAAATTTCTGATTTACTTCTCCTACTTACATTAAGTTATTAATCTGAAATCTTCATGTTGGCTTGAGGGGTCTTGACCTAGGTTCGGTTTTAAGGTTTTCCAGCAAACCCCTGTACTATTGGCCTTTTCGGCAATGGCCTACTTGCGCAGGTCAAGGTCTCACCCAAAGTAGTATGGGAGGGTAGTAGAACTAGGTTTCAGCACCCTGAGAGAGAGAGAAAGTTAATTAAAGGGGTTCCTTCAGACCTAATCGACCCGTGCTGGAGAAACCTATTATAGAAACCCTTAATAGTATATCAGAGGGATATCTTTAACGAACCTCATAAATCATTCAATAGCATGTTATCCAAAGCAAAACAACCAAATCTAACCAGATCTATGCATTCGTTTTCTTATACATGACCGCATCCACGTGCGCATCAATAGTATGCAACAAATATATATAAATAATGCAGAGCGCAGCTCATAATCATAACATAGAACCCTTCATCTATCCCAAACAATCTTCTCATTCATTAAAATTGAGATCCAACTTACATACTCTATCTAGTAGCCCACACACACATCCAGCGGGGTCCACATGCAGCAGGACTTAGGGTCTCCGCGCACACAGCCAACATGAGCCCTTACCTAGACAATCAACACAAAATATCCAAAAGCCCGTATTCAATCCTTTTCCCAAAACTTAGCCTACTCTAGACTCGATTTAACCATATATTTATAACATATTAGACTGCGTTATTCTATGGTCCGCAAACCATGGTTTGCGGACTCTTGGTCTACCCCGTGACCCATTACAATTCATTGGGGACTTTGACCCACCCCAAAACCCCTGCACTAGACTAGATTATTACAAAATATTACAAAAATGTCCTATAAGTGCCGCTAGGCGATCCTACTCCAACAAGCCCCCAAAACAATCTTGTGACTTGTCCCAAGTCACAACGTCAGTGGAATATTCATCGTCTTCTAGAGCTGTTCTATGGCGACAACAAAATGGGGTAGGACACCTGCGCTCTGTGCAGCTACATTCTGCGCAATATTGACTAAATTTTGTGAAGTTGGGCCTTCGGTAGTTGCGTTGACACTCTCCAGGTCTGATTCAACTGCTTCACAACCCCATCTAAGTCCTACGAAAGCTTGAGAGCTTCATCAGCCCATGGATTTAGGTGGTCACTGAGTACCTGCTTCTTGTGGCGGAGCCCCTCGATTTTGTCTCTGAGTGTGTGGCTGGTCTGGGGGCGTGCTAGTCGTTGGGCTAGGATGAGGGTGGGAATAGTGGCTTCCATTTGATCAAAATCTTGCTCCTTTTGGTGCAGCTCTTGATTGATTTGGCGAAGGAGGGGATCACGTTGCACCTAGGACCATAGCGCCATAGCAGTCTCTAACAAGTTGGTGCTCTTTTTGATCTGCATAGTAATATTGTTTGTAGATTCCGTGACTTGCACGACTCGTTGGGCGCGCAATTGGAGAGGGGTCTCAGGCTGTAGCTTGGCTTGCAGTGATGCTATATGTAGTTCCAAATCGACCTTAACAACCTGCACTTTGGTCAGGGATGCCTTCAAAGTGGCGACCAAGCCTTCAACCTTGGCCTGCAGCGCAACAAAGGCATGAATGAATTCCGGCACCGATCTATCAACTTCTCTAATTCAGCCTGCTACGCAACTGTTGTGACGTGTGCTGCTTGGGCTTGGGCGATTTCAACAGCTTTTTTCATAATAGTTTGCTCGACCTCAATGAGTTGCTGTTGCACCTAGAGTTCTCTATGCTGAAGTTCACCGGAGATGGAGATAAAAAGGTCGTGAATCTGCACACCTGTCATCCTGGCGACATCGAAGTCGACCAAAGGGCGTGCATGGAATTGCTCACATAAGATCGGTGCTACCATTAAAAAATCTGCACCTGGGAGGGGGCAGATCCGACTGTCCATCATGGTGGCAAAGGCTATAACTGTAGCTGGCTGGGTCGCTTGATTCTGCCTTGCCTGATCCACGTTCGCTTGAAGTGTGTCCGCCTTTAGCTGAAGAGTTTGCAGTTCTGACTGCAAGGCTTCCATCATGGCCTTTTGATGTTCTTCCAAAGTAGCCCATCAGTATTTTGACGCAATGTTGACGAAGTCCGCAATCTTCTCTACGTCATCTTCTGTCAACCTGACCTTTGTTTCTGCACCAGGCTTAATAGCCTTGTGCTTCTTCCTTGGCCCTTTAGGAGGCTCACTTATGCGTTTGGTACTGTGAGGGGACGCCGCACCCCCGCCACCAAGCCCTTTGAGTCCCTGCTCTGCCCCCATGGTACCACCCTTAGGGGTCTCCTTGGTCGTACTTTTCTCCATAGTGGGCACCTCAGAGTCCTTCATTGTTTTTGGCGGGATAATATCCTTTGGGGTTATGTCCTTGCCAGATGTGCCTGCTGTAACTAGGGCAGATGACTTGAAGCCAAGCTACCATGCCGATGGCCAAGTTTCAACCACTTGGTCAATCTCTGCTTCCGTGGCCATATAAGGGAGAGTATACCAGGCTGGATCTTTGCGGGCCCGAAGACCTGCATTGTGCATAGTAACCTGAAACGCTGCAATACCCTTTTAATTTTTGTAGACTGTGGGTGACAAGCGCGACCAGGAATGAATTGCTGCTGCCAGAGCACCATCAAACAATAACCAAAACACCTTGTTTTCCTCAATCCACTTAGGATCCTTCGAATCCTAGAGGTTCGCAAATGGCACACCTTCACACATATTTGGCTTGAGCTCAAGGAGCACCGCCTCGTCAGGTGCCTCCAACGCAACCAAGGCAATTAACATAATTAGCCATGAGTAGAAGAACACCTTTCTATGTTCCTACGCCTCGTGCACATTGCCTAGAAATTCGTCGCAGAGGTATTGCAACGAGTTCTAGCAAACCCCTTTTTCGCACCTGTCGGTGAGCTGAATTACGTATGTAGGGACGACCGAAACCTGACACTTGCACATAATTTTACATGCAAGCAGTAGGGTACCCATGTGCACTCCTGCATCAACTATTGTTTCTACCAGGAACCCTCTTTTTTTGCAACCAAAGTTATATTTCTGCCAGACTTCTTCGGCAATCTCCTACTCAAATTTCTTACCGACGCTTGCCTTGGGATTGGGCCCATGCATGGGGAGGCCAGTGATTCGGTGAATTAAGGCAACGTCAATCAGGATGTGACCTGTAGAAATTATACAAGATGCATGTATATTACCGGACTCCCATGATCTAACAAATTAACTTATGTTAAATACATAATCCTTCCACTTAATTCTTTGGGAAATTAAATCGCCAATCGCAAAACACATATGAAGCAAAATCAATCGCACATAAACATAGTTGTTTAACGGGAAAGATTAAAGCTAAAAACCCCAACTATCATATATTATGTATATCAATGGATCATGTAACAATCTCATACAAAGCTTAGTACATCAAGCTCTCAGTACAATCAACAATCATTACACACTGTCATGCAAAAATTTGCATATCTATGCACCAATTTCTTGCCTCTTGACAACCTACCTCCACTGCGCAAATCCTTGTTGAAGAAGACCCCTGAATGAATTTGAATTGGCCTTGCCTTGACTGTGCAGTCCTTATTGGCATCTCCAATGTGTGTCAGATTCATTCAATGCATCACTATAGTCACAACAGATAGTCCATCTCACCCTTTCACCTATCTCTCCAATGGGTCTCCACTGGAACTAACATGCAAGTAGTTAACTGCTATATTTGTTCAGTTGCAAGTGAGTCTCTAGTTGTGAATTAATTAAATAATTAATTCACTAAACTCTCACTAGTGTATCTTCATTTAGAACTAGATACAACTAGCATAACTGAGTTTAACTCACTTAACTGAGTTAAACTAAATAACAACTCCCATTGTTGGGGCCCTTGTTTTTGTTTAAGTTTTGAACTCGTGGCCAAGACATTTTGAACTTTGACTCTTTTTGAGTTGCGGAATAGATACACATGGCAACCGCGACCGCGCCGCAGCGACCAGAAGTTGCGGAGCTACCAAGGTGGCGCGGAAGCACTCGATAGCTGGAGATCGAACAGAGATAAGTGCAGATGAAAGAAATACAACAGAAAACAGAAAGTGGAACACGCAGACATCAGAGGAAAAGCTGGGAAAAGCCAGAGTGAAGACACAGAGAAGCTGCCAGTCGCGAGGAGCGGGTGAATAAATACCGATCACCCGGCTGAAAAGAAAGGGGGTTGAAGGTTGAATGGATACGAGAGAAGTCGCGAGGATCAAGACCTGAGGAAGGGCGCGCAGAGCAGCTGCGAAAGGATCATGCTCGTTCTTCCTATGGGTTCTTACTTTCTATGTTCTTCCTTTCTGTTCTAAAATCTATCTGTATCAGACTTGTGAGCCATCAGAGAGAAAGCTATGTAATCATGTGCACGGCCAGGAGAATAATATAAGGAAAGATTGCTGTCTCAATCAGTTGTTCATGTGCTGTAATGTGTTTACACAGATTTAAAATTTTAGTTGTGACTGTCTGAATACTTAGTAAGTAATCTTGCATGTGTAAGTTGGTATATGTAATGGATGCACTTTCTTTCTTTGGTTGCGGATTTATTCCTTACCAGTGATCTCATCCCCTTATGCATGTGGTCGCGGCACGCCTCGGGTGAGACGCACTGCTCTCCAAGAGCAGGGTGAAAATGCCGGCGTGTTCCTAGACTACTCCGGACCCCTTGTTGGCCACAACCCTTTGAACCTGGGTCTTGCCCGCGAGACCTGACTTTTCGCCAACAAATGGTTCCGTTGCCGGGACCTGCATGTTCTGAGGGGATCTAGATCATGGTCTCGAGGATTTTTGAAGGAGCAATACGGCGATGGTGGGATGATCATCTTGACCAGTTCATTGCTCAGCAAGCAAAGCTGACTAAGAAAAAGGAGGCGGCGATCAAGGAGCTTGTTCTTTTCTCTGATTCAGCCAGTGATACGTACGAAATTTTCTAGGGAAGGTTCCCTACCGACCTTTACAATTGGTTGCGAAGGTTACGAGCGACGGTGCCCCAAGAAGGTTCGCGGAAGATAAACCGCAAGTGGGCGCACGAAGACCTGGTAGCACTGCATCGGGTAGACACTGAACTAACCCGCGCGGTGGATTTTTGGGTAAGGAGCACGTTGGAAGGATACGCTGTGGAGTTTGCTGCTGAGTGTTACCAATCCTTTTCGAAGGCCGAGGCTGTTTTTCACTCAGGGCTAAGGGGGAAGCTGTTGAAGGAGATTCCGCTGTGGATCAAAGCCCTGATGGTGGACGAAGGGTTGATTGAATTCAACAAAACGGGTATGGAAGCGTAAACCACCCGTACTGGGGGAAGGAGTGAGGGGACCGATGCTGTGTAGACGGTGAGATTGGGGAGCGGGGGATGGACGTTGAGGCCGCATGCAAGTTACGGGAGTTACGTGCGCATCGGCAGGCACAGATCGCCGATAGGTGGCGAAGAAGGGTAATGAGAGATTTGAAGAGAAGGGAAATTGAGAGGAAAAATCAGAAGGAGGCGCCTCAGAAGACGAGAACCATGGGTTTGGATACCCGGAAAGGAGACGAGATAGCAGCGGAAGTGCAGTGGGTGCATGGGAGCCCAGCGACGCGAGAAAGAGAAGTAACGACTCGTGAAGATAATGGAAAGATGCAGCCCGAGGAAAGTTCCGATGACGAATGGCACGGCATGATGCAGCAGATGTTCCAGGATCAGACGACACCCACCCCTCCAGGCAGCCCTACGTCCCACCTTCCGCATGGCCAGGATCCCAACCTTCCCCTGGTACTTTATCAACCTTTGAGAAATATTTTTATTCAGTTACAAGCATTAAGTCAGTCATACAGTAGCTCAGTAGCGTCAGTAACGCCCAGTAGCAGCAGCGTTACTACTAGTAGTATTTTCCCTATAGGGACAGTTACGCAACCAGGACCCGGAGGTTTTATCCTGGTTAATTCTCCGCAAGTACACATGGCTGGATCTTTCACCCGGTATCCAGAGTTCTCTGGCTGGGGAAATGACGACGTAGAACAACACTGGTATCTGTGTGAAGCCATCTGGAGGGCTCGACAGACGCCGGATGCAGGGAAGTTAATAGAATTCCAAACCACGCTTAGAGAGAGAGCTCTGCGTTGGTTCATCAAGTGGTCCGAGGCGCACCCTAACCCTGTAATTGCAGACGTGAAGCGCGATTTTGTCCGCGAATTCAAGCTTCCCCAGACAGACCAGCAGGGCCTGTCCGAGCTGTGGGAAATCAAGCAGAAGGAAGGAGAGACCGCGTGGGAATTGATGCGGCGATTCAAGGATGCGATCGGGAAACTCAGCTACCCAATCGATCCAAACCACCAGAGGGACTGGTTCATCAAGGCTCTGCTCCCCTTGACACGAACCCCTCTCACTCAGCAGAAGATTGATAATCTGCAAGATGCTTTGGAGCAGGCCATGAAGATTGAAGCCATGGCGGGATACCCCCAGGAATACAGGGGGGGGATGGCCCCGCAAGACCCTTCTCTGATAGGGTTGCAACACCAGATCGCCAGCTTGATCGAGAAGCTCAAGGAAATTCAGCCAGCGAGACCAGCGCGACCGAATGTTTGGTGTACTCATTGCCTGGTCGAGGGACACGTCGCAACCGAGTGTCCTCGGTTGCGCGGCGCAGGAGTTGAACCCTCAGTTGCAGCAATTTAGGGGGGTCCACCACCAGGGGGTGGCGTGGTGATGAACCCGCAGGGAGTCTACCAGCCGCAACAGACCTTCGCGGGGTTCCCACCGCAACCGGGGTCCTCCACCACAGAGTATTGTGAGATTTTCCGGACGATGGGGCATCCTCCTCGGATGTCCCCGATATTACAGAAGTACTCCACGGTGCCGAATAATGTATACTGCGAATTCTGTGCGTCTACGACTCACAACACTGAGCAGTGCAGGGCGCTTGACGCACTTGCGGATCGATTGGATCGCCCCTCGTACAGGGTGAACGAGGCTCCAAGGGGAAGAGGTGGCGGCATGCGCGGAGGTCGAACAGGAGGACGCGGTCCGGTAAAATGCTACAACTGTGACCAGGAGGGTCATGTGGCTCGAGAGTGTCCCCTTCCGCGATGACCCTGGTGTTCCCAGTGCCGGGTCAACGCCCATGCTACAGAAGACTGTCTGGAGCTCATCAAGAAGTGGGAAGAGCGGGCAAGGCAGAGGGGAGCGAATTTGATAAACTCCGAACCGCGCAGCGCCACAACCCCTGACATGCAGAACGTCGCGATAGTAACGCGAGGTGGGAAGAAGAATGGAAACGATGCCCACGAGAAGGAGCCAGCGCGAGTGGTTCGGCCTGCATCCCCAAAGAAGTTGATCAGGCCCGAAGTCCAGAAGAAGTATTTTCAGGAGGTGGTTGAGGCATTCGCCCAGTTGCGGAACGAGGGAGGGATGGAGGAGCCCTGGCGACCGGAATCTGGTGCGCAGAACGTCGCAGATACTGTGGTCGAGGATTGGCTCCGGCTATTCCCCAGGATTGTTGATAACGCTGGGCTGCGGCAGCAGCTCAAGCATGCTTTAGACGGAGCGCTGCACGGGCGCACAGAACCCAGAGATCCGGTGGACGCTAGGCCTCAATACGTGCAACGTGTCAAGCGGAACAAGCAACGCACAGGCAAAGAATTCCGGCTTAACACGTAGGTCACAGGATTCCAAATCAGCGACACCATGTTGGACTTGGGGTCCGACGTCAATATATTGCCACGAAAGACATGGGAGGCTCTTGGGAAGCCACGGCTCGCCTATTCCCCAATCCAACTCCGGATGGCAAACCAGTACTGTATTTTGCCAATCGACCGACTCGAGGGTGTCAAGGTTGACGTTGCGGGGGTGAAGACATACACCGATTTTGAGGTTATTGATATCATGGGCGATAAGGATCCCTATCCTGCCTTACTTGGCATTGATTGGGCTTTTGATAATTACGCCATCATCGACCTCAAGAAGGAGCTGATGATTTTTGAGGATGGGGAGGTACGGGTCACTCAGCCTCTCGACCCGTATCAGGGTCCGCAATATACAGAACCGGTGGACAGTCGGGAGGATGCTCAGATGATGGACCATCTCTATCAGATGACTGCAGGGAAGCAGGACGATTATATTAACCCGACCGCAACTGGCTCTATCAGTTGGCGGAGTGTACAGAGCTCGGAGCTCAGATCCGAGCTCGCGTGGGAAGACTGGCAGCAAGGGGGGTATGAGACAACCACGCGGAGATGTGCCTCCATCGCTCAGGTCTGGTGGGTAGGGACTAAGATCCGCGGATACCCCACGTTATCAAACATGCAAGCAGTGAATACTTTTATCGCCAAGATGGAAGAACGGTTCCCAGAGGAAAGCCGGATACCACTTTTGGATGTGGCTTTGAAGTCAACATCGGGACGATGGTGGAACAATCACCGCAACACCTTGTTGCGATGGGAGCGGGTGGCGGATGCTCTGCGGGCACGCTTCAAAGAGGATGAAGGGCCCTGCATTACACTTAAACATCATGGAGCTTCCGACCCGCGACAACATTTGCGGGCCTACGAGGAACAGTGGCGTAGCGCCAGGTACCCTGAGGAGTTGTGGGTCCACAGGTTTGTCCACTCCCTGGGTACAATTCCCCAGGCCTGGTACCTGGAGGAAGAGCGGAAACGGGGAACCCGCTCCTGGCAAGCAGTCGCGGAAAAGTTCGTCCAGAGCTTCTCGTTCGAAGGGGAGATGGTGCAGGAATCCCAGGCGCTACAAGCTGTCAAGGAGGTTCTGTTTTTCCGCCATCCTGAGCCCGATGAGGGCCCGGTGGCTTCACGCCCTAAGGTCAAGCGCGAATTGGTTTGCCAACGGATTGACGATGATCCGGAGGATGATAGTTTGGAGGACCTTAGGCATCTCTACTTTGACGAAAAGGAGGGCGAGCGAAGCATCCGGGACAAGCCGACGACAGAAGGAGTCCATTTACAGCCGCTCAAGACAAAGAAACTGAACATTGGAACGGAGGAGAAACCTAAGCTGGCAACAGTGGGAGATTACTGGGACGAGGAGACGACAAAAGAAATTTTCAGCCTCCTCCGGGAGTATGAAGATTTATTTCCGTCATCAGTTGCGGACCTGAAGGGGATCAAGGGGGATCTGGGCAAGATGCGTATAACACTAAAACCAGGAGCCAGGCCGGTGAAGCACCGACCCTATCGGTTGAATCCACGTATCAAGGAGAAGGTCAAGATGGAGATCGACAAGATGCTAGCTGCGGGTCTCATCTTTCCAGTAGAAGAAGCCGAGTGGGTAAGTCCCATTGTCATCCAGAACAAGAAGGACAAAGCGGAAATCCGTGTCTGTGTAGACTATCGGAGTTTGAATAATGCTTGTATCCATGATCCGTTTCCCACTCCCTTCAGTGATGAAGTTCTAGATCATGTCGCGGGAAACGAAGCTTATTCCTTCACCGATGGGTTTTCGGGCTACCATCAGGTGCGCATCGCCGAGGAAGACAAAGCAAAGATGACATTCACCACTGAGTGGGGATCATTCGCATACCACGTTATGCCGTTTGGTCTGAAGAATGCACCGGCTGTGTTTTCCCGGATTGTTATTGCTGCTTTCTGGGAGTACATTCACAAATTCCTGGAAGTCTATATGGACGATTGGACTGTTTACAGCCTGCTGAAGAAACACGCCTCCCTGTTGCGTGTTATGTTCGACCGGTGTCGCCAGCTGCAGATTTCCTTGAACTTGAAGAAATGTGTTTTTGCAGTACCATTCGGCACACTCTTGGGCCACGTGGTGTGCAAGCAAGGGGTCTGCGTTGATCCTGCCAAGGTCGCGGTCATCGTCCACATGGAGGCCCCCGAGACCGTGAAGCAGTTGCGGGCACTGCTCAGGCACACAGGATACTACAGGCGGTTTATCCGCAACTACGCCAAAATCACGGCCCCTCTGGAGAAGCTGTTGCGGAAGTCAGAAGCGTTTGAGTGGACGGCAGAGTGTAGGAAGGCACTCGACACATTGAAGGAGAAGTTGGCGACGGCACCCATACTTGTTCATCCCGACTGGGATAAGCAGTTCCATGTGCACATTGATGCGTCCAGAATTGCCCTTGGAGCTGTATTGGCGCAACCCGGGGAAACGACAGTTGACCACCCCGTCTACTTCGCCAGCCGACGGCTATCAAATGCGGAGAAGAACTACACCACGACCGAGCGGGAGGCGTTGGCGATGGTGTACTCTCTCCAGAAGTTCCGCCACTATCTTCTTGGCGGCAAATTTACATTTTTCACGGACCATTCGGCGTTGAAATATCTGGTCAATAAGCCTGTGTTGGAAGGAAGAATCTGTCGATGGCTACTACTTTTTCAGGAGTTCACGTTTGAAGTGATTGTCAAGCCTGACAGGTTGAATGTTGGTCCCGATCACTTATCCAGGTTGGAGACGGGAGAGAATGAAGGCCCGTTGGACGATCAGCTTCCAGATGCTGACCTCTTCCGCGTTGAAGCAGTACCAGATTACCTGGCTGACATTGCCACGTATCTGACCACGAGACAATGCCCTGAGGATTACACCCCCTTCAGAAACGCCACTTGGTTGTCCGGGCTTCCGACTATCAATTGATCGCGGGGCAGCTGTACAAACTGGGCCTGGATGAGGTGTTGCGCAGGTGTGTCCTTGACCACGAGCGGGAAGCAGTGATGTGGGAATGTCACAGCGGTGTTGCGGGAGGACACGTGGGTGCGAAACCTACCGCAAGGAAGGTGCTTCAAGCTGGTCTATGGTGGCCGACGGTACATGAAGACTGTAAGGCCTATGTGAAACGTTGCGATGTTTGTCAGAGGACGGGAAGGCCTTCGCACAAGGACGAGCTTCCGCTACACCCAGTGCATGTGTTGCGGCCGTTTGAGAAGTGGGCTGTTGATTTTGTAGGCCCCATCGCACCAATCGCTCGCCATTCCAAAGCCCGGTACATCATTACCGCGACGGATTACCTCACACGGTGGGCTGAGGTAGCAGCGGTACGCGACTGCTCGGCAGAGACCGCTGCTCGGTTCATCTTTGAACACATCATCAGCCGCTTTGGCTGCCCACGGAGCTTGACAAGCGATTAGGGTACGCATTTCATCAATGCCACGGTCAAGTCGCTACTGGACACATTTATGATTCAGCATCATAAAAGCAGCCCATACCACCCGCAGGCCAATGGTACGGTGGAAGCCTTCAATAAGATTCTTGAAAAGGGCTTGACTAAAATTTGCAACGCTCAGCGGGATGATTGGGATGAGCGGCTGCCAGCGACATTATGGGCTTACCAGACCACGGTAAAAAGTTTGACCAACCAGACGCCTTTCCAGTTGGTGTATGGCCGGGAAGCGGTGATTCCCGCCGAGTTCACCGTGCCCACCCTTGTGATCGCAACGTCTCTTCACTTCTCAGAAGAGGCGTCACTGAGGGAACGCCTCCAGGAGCTACAGGAGCTGGATGAGGCTCGATTCCTCGCAGAATTCCATCAGAGGGTTGAGAAGGCCCGGCAGAAAGCGTGGCACGACCGCCACATCAAAACTAAAGCTTTCCAAGTTGGCAGCAAGGTTCTTTTGTACGACAGCCGGTTCCAGAAGTTTCCAGGCAATCTCCAGATGCACTGGTTGGGACCGTACTTTGTCATCGAGATCCGCGACTCAGGCGCCGTTCGGTTGGCACAGCTGGACGGTACAGTTCTTCCTGGGTGGGTGAATGGCGCACGCCTGAAGCCCTACCAGGAGTAGGTACTTCTCAATTTTCATTAATAACTCTCGCAACCGAGAGAACCCGTAGAGTAGTGTAGTTGAATAACTCTCCCGCAACCGGGATGAGCGTAGGCAGTTTTTTTCCGTTCATATGTAGTCAGTCAAATAATCAGTCAGTTGCGGGAACCTCACCGCAACCGACTGTGGTCGGGGCGGGCCAGTCCAGCTTGTCGCAGGGCCAGTCCAGCGTGTCGCAGCGCCAGTCCAGCGTGTCGGTCACGTAGGATCCATCCTCGTGCCAGTGTCAGTCCAGGTCATTTCCGTCAGTCCTTTTGTCAGTTCGTAGCATCGCTCAGATTTGGTCATAAATTCCCTTAATAGACAGTAATCATACCGTAATCATTTGCCATCACCCGCAGTTCCCTCAGCCATCGAGTCCGCCCATCTCCCCATGACGCCGTCAGCAATTTTCAGATTACACACAGGCCTGCGATTGATCGCACGATTATCGCAGGCAAGAAAAATAGCAAGAATTAATTGCCATTATGGAGTCTCATCAACTCCGCGCGTGCCAGCAGATGGCCCAATTTGCATGAAGGCTATCAGCACAAGGATGACGGACCAGTTCAATTTGGAAGTTGCAGCGACTCCGGAGCATTCACAGTATCAGAGCACACAGCACCTCACAGGAAGTTACAGAAGAATCGTCCAAGTCTATCAGCGGCGCACCAAGATGCCGAGAGCTCTCCTCTCAGTCCCTGAACCAGCGTTAGATAGCAGAATTCACCGAGTAGAGTCGCTGGTCGGCAAGTATGACAATGCACCATGTATGGACGCCAACTTGTCCGACCCGGCTGAGTTTCCTCACCTCCATTGGCAGACGTTCATGGAGCACAATTATACGCCAGGTAGCAGCGCCAACAGTCGAATGCGGGAAGAATTCAGGGGCCTACAGCAGTCGACTTTGATGAATTTGAGGAGTCTTCTCGTCTTTGGCACCACGGGACCAGCGCTGCAATGTACCCGGTTCCTCCTCAGTCGGGTACAGAACGGGTCCCTGTGGCTTAATGAAGAAATTCCAATACATGCCGCAGACATTAATCGGCTTACAGGGCTATCCCAAACTGGTGCAGATGTCTCGACTGCGGGCCAGACATCCTCCAAGCGCGCCCGGAAGTCGGCTGACGCGGACCTCTACACCAAGTATGGCACTCGTCGGGGTGGTAAAGGTGCCAAAATGGATTTGATAAACGTACCAGAAATCCGGTTCGCTTGCTACCTGATCGCTAGCAAGACCATGTGCCACTACACGAAGGGAGAGTGCACTCTGGACACAATTTCCATTGCAGAGCATTGCGTCCGGGGAGCCAGGTTGAATTGGAGCGCATTTGTGTTGAAGGAACTCTTCGCGGCTTGCGAAGACAACTACAGGCGGACTACCAGTTTCATCTATGGGTACTTAATCGTAGCGTTCGCCATGTGGAAATGGCACCTTCCTCCTATCTGGACACCGGCGGAGATCACCGTGAGCCAGCCGCTCGCGATGACCTATTCCCCTTGGCAGGTGTCTACGGACCCTAGCAGCAAGCAGGTGAACGCAGAGGCGTTCCGGGTGTGGTATGGGATGATGACCGATGTGGTCACTTCCCAGCAACGGGTGCCCCGGCACCTGTTGGATGAATACAGTGAGCAGGTGTGGTTTGGAGTCAGCCACAACCACACTTTCATCCGGCCGACTTGCGTACCGCACCACAATTTTCATATGGCGCCCCTTCGCTTCCAGTTGAATGACAATGTTTTCCACAGGGAGGTCTCTGCGTGGCCGGGGGTTATCCAACACGTCCGCGACGGGAGCATCCGCTACAATTTTGAGGGGATGAGGGCCGCACAGCAGCCTGCCGCGACCGGCGCAGGGGGATCTTCACAAGTTGCGGCGGAGACAACACCAGATGCAGCTGGGACCGCACCGGACCTGCCTGAATCGTTGGTCCCCATCGTCGAGCATTTCAATGACCAGGCACGGCGACTCAACGTGGCAACCCAGGTTGTTTCCAGTGGTGCCCCTATATTTCCTTCTTTTACTGAATTTCGTATTAATCGGTCCCGTGGTCTCTCCAACACCGCCCCCCTCACTTCCCCCATTCCCACTAACCTGTTCACTTCTGCCACCCCCCTCATCACACCAATGGGTGAACCGGGCCCCGAACCCGATTCCGCCGACCCACCTCCATCCAAGAGGGCCCGCACTACGGCCACAGATCCAGTGGTGGATCTTACGGAGGATGATCCACCAGCCACTCCGCCCACAGCAACTTTGATTCCGGAGGAACCGCTGATTGATCCGGCAGAGTTCCTCAACCTTCGTCTCCCTCCCACCTCTTTCACTCCCTCCACCGCCCCCTCCACCAGCCGACCACCTACCACCTCCCCCAACCCCTCCAACTCATCAGCCACTTTGTCAGATTCGTTGATCCGGGAACTTTTTGGAGGTGATCACGGAGGGGAAGTCACCTCCAGTACTGCAGCCGTGGTACCACCGGTTGACCCCGTGGCCACGTCCCGAGATCCTCTCCCCACTATATCTGTCCAGCCAGCCACCGTTGGGGCTGATTCGGCCGCCCCTTCCACAGAGCAGACCACGCAGCAGGACCGGCCGGAGCCTGGTATGGCCACTTCAGTACAGCAGCAGACGCCGGTCCATCCTCCAGAGACTTCAGGCCGAGCAGCGGCCATGGGCCAATCTTCGCAGGAACAGACGCCAGAGCAGGGTGCCCCCCGCACAACAAATGCAGAACAATTGAGTCCGGCATAGCTGTATCTGCTCATTCAGCGGGTGGCCCTCAAGGCCGAGCAGATTCACACAGAGCTACAGCGGCGGTGCACAGAGCAGCGGAATCAGATCACGGCGCTTACTGAACAGCGCAATCAGTTGCTGCGGGAGAAGACCCACCTCCAGGAGCAGGCCAACATTGTTATTCAGGCGCTCTCCAGCATACGGCCGGAGGCAAGGGCTCACCATGCCCCACTCCCTGCTCGCATAGAGGAGGACAGTATAGCTTTACAGGCTCACCATCTCAGGGAAGTTTTCACTATTGTTTGCAGAGAGAACCAGGAGCTACAAGCGGTGTTGGCCGCACGGCCTACCCTTCTAGATCCACCCAGTGACCATTCAGGACAGGTAACTGCCAAACAGACGCAGGCAGTTAGTCTACAAGAAACTCTCCATTCCACTGCAGCCGCGGCTTCTGCCCTTCTACGCAGTTTGCAAGAGTGCTCACTCGCGTTAACTGTCAAGACGTAGCCCATTGCTGCCCAGCTGCAACAGATTGCCCGGGACATTCAGGCGAACACGGACCCTGCAAGGTTGGATCAGCTCTACGCCCAGTCGGACGAGCTGGAAATTCACATGCAGCAGACTGAGGCCGAATCAGCAGCGGCCAAGCACATCATCCGGGAGATTCGTCCGCCCCTTCGCACCCATGCTGACGCTATGCACCAGCTGGATGCCAAGGCGGACGCCCAACTCGCCACCCTGTTTGGGGCTACCCCGACGCCCATAGACGAAGCCGCCGCTAACCGAATCTCTCAAGACGCCAACCTGCTTATGCAGGAATGGCAGCAAGCAGTGGCGACCTTCACAGAGCTTAGAGATTCAGCACTCCGCCGGGTCCCGGAGTTGGGGCCCTTGTTTGAACCAGCCAGTGGCGGAACACAGCAGGAAAGGGTGGCGGAAGAAGGAACAACAGAGCAGGGCATGGAAGCCAGCAGGGGAATGGAAATAGAAACTGTTATTTGTGATTGACTCGCAGACGAGTCAAGGAATTGTGGTCGGGGCCTGTTGGGGCCCTTGTTTTTGTTTAAGTTTTGAACTCGTGGCCAAGACATTTTGAACTTTGACTCTTTTTGAGTTGCGGAATAGATACACATGGCAACCGCGACCACGCTGCAGCAACCAGGAGTTGTGGAGCTACCAAGGTGGCGCGGAAGCACTCGATAGCTGGAGATCGAACAGAGATAAGTGCAGATGAAAGAAATACAGCAGAAAATAGAAAGTGGAACACGCAGACATCAGAGGAAAAGCTGGGAAAAGCCAGAGTGAAGACACAGAGAAGCTGCCAGTCGCGAGGAGCGGGTGAATAAGTACCGATCACCTGGCTGAAAAGAAAGGGGGTTGAAGTTTGAATGGATACGAGAGAAGTCGCGAGGATCAAGACCTGAGGAAGGGCGCGCAGAGCAGCTGCGAAAGGATCATGCTCGTTCTTCCTATGGGTTCTTACTTTCTATGTTCTTCCTTTCTGTTCTAAAATCTATCTGTATCAGACTTGTGAGCCATCAGAGAGAAAGCTATGTAATCATGTGCACGGCCAGGAGAATAATATAAGGAAAGATTGCTGTCTCAATCAGTTGTTCATGTGCTGTAATGTGTTTACACAGATTTAAAATTTTAGTTGTGACTGTCTGAATACTTAGTAAGTAATCTTGCATGTGTAAGTTGGTATATGTAATGGATGCACTTTCTTTCTTTGGTTGCGGATTTATTCCTTACCAGTGATCTCATCCCCTTATGCATGTGGTCGCGGCACGCCTCGGGTGAGACGCACTGCTCTCCAAGAGCAGGGTGAAAATGCCGGCGTGTTCCTAGACTACTCCGGACCCCTTGTTGGCCACAACTCTTGAACCTGGGTCTTGCCCGCGAGACCTGACTTTTCGCCAACATTGATCTAAGAGATCCAAGGGCTGTAAACTCATTTCTATGCATCAATATCCCAGGAGTGCATTATTTCAGCAGGCTTGCTGTGTTGTTCCAATTTTGGAATATTACACAAACAGAGAATCCCAAAACACTTGAAAATGAAAAGAAAACTGTAGAAAAACAAGAAAAACCAACACAAAATATAGTTACCAAAGAAGAACTGATTCAAATCAGTAAAACTCAACCTACATTCAAAATACAATCAGAAATTGCAAAGCTTAAAATACCAATTCCTTTGACTAAATTGGTGAAAAATGACTTGTATAAATCAACCATAACTGAAACATTAAATATGAATGATTGAGAAGACTCCATAAATCTAAATGATGATCAACCAGAGTTGATTTTCGACCTAGATGTAAATGGAAAACATGCAGATGGTCCAGTTCCTCCATTTTATATCAGCCTCACCATTCATTATCAAATTCTACATAACACAATGCTAGATTCAGGAGCTTCCCATAATCTAATGCCAAAATCCATCATGGAAAATCTGAATCTAGAAATTAAAAGGCCATACAAAGATTTGTTTTCTTTTGATTCAAGTAAAGTTAAATTCCTAGGTTTAATCAAGGATTTGTGTGTAACACTAGTTCAATACCCTGGTAAGAGTATATTAATGGACATTGTAGTAGCTGATATCCAACCAAAATATGGAATGCTACTTTCTCTCTCATGGGGAGCAAAGTTGCAGGGATCTCTACAATTGGACATGTCTTATGCTACTAGATAAGTGTTTGTCTAGCCTAAAAAGTTATATGGGGAAACATTAATGAATTACATGGTCAGTAGTGCTGAAAGATCTATAAACTACCCAATTTACTCTACACCAACTGACCTTGATTCTTTTATCCTATGTAACTCTGAAACAAATTAAATCCAAACTGAACTAGTAGATAAAAAGAGAACACCAAACAATGATAAGATTTTTCATGAATCTCAATGGCATTTAGAATTTTATGGTTCAGTGAATAAGTTAGGAACAGGAGCAGGAGTCTAGATAAAAAATATGGAGACCAATCATTCTGAAGGTCATGCTTTTAGGCTAAATTTCAAATGTACAAACAATATGGCTGAGTATGAAGCCCTCATCCTAGGAATCCAAATCATTAGGAACTCAGGAGGAAAAAGAAATTTAATCATGGGAGATTCATATTTAATCCTAAAAAAATTAAATGGAGTTTATTCTGTTTACAATCCTAGACTAAGCAGATATAGAGACACTTTCATAGATTTAGCTGATGATTTATTGGAATGTAAGTTTGCTGTTATACCTAGAAAATAAAATATACAAGCTCACTGTCTTGTAGCTTTTGCTAGTACATGCAATTTACCATTCCAACCTAATCACAGATATACTATTGAAGTCAAAAACAGGCCAATAATTCCAGATAATTTTAAGTATTGGCAAATTTTGTCTCAGGATGAAAAGATTTACAATTTTATGAACAATGAAGGAGAATTTCAGAATTGTATTATAGATACAGATTGTATAATAAATCATGATTTGGATTGTGAAATAGATTTAAATAACTTAGATGTAAATAGAATAAAGTTTGATAAACCTACTAGATTTAGTAAAGCTAACATAGATAGCTTAGAGAAAGTAGATATTGAAGAAATGTAATGTTCCCAATTAGCCACTACTACTTGGAACAATATAATTGCTCCATTTTTGAAATAAGAAGTAGGAAACACAATAAAATCTATCCCAGTGTGAAAAGGGATTGAGGTAGGAAGATGAAATAAAGCCTCTTTAGTGTGAAGAGGAGAAAAAGAAAGGAGCTAGCTATAGTTGACCAAGTCAACAACGCTATCATAAGGGAGGGAAAGCCACTAGGGTAGCGCAGTTTTGAAGGAGGAAACTTCTCAAGGAAGCTACATCACCAATGAGTGGGGCCCGGGATGGAGAAGCTAACCTAGGATAAAAAGGAAGGGATATCAGCAAAAGGATTCATTCATTCATACTTCTTGTCTCATTCTTATGACAGATTGCAAGCTTCAGCTATTTAGCCAGAGTTGCAGCACTGTTTAGTGCAAGAGTTCTCATGCGGGAATTCTAGCTTCATCATTGATATAGTTGATTGGAAGAGCTAAGGAGGAGGTCTTGAGTTCAATTCTCATCATCTATATTTAGGAAATCCATCCTCTGACCTTGACAGTGCTGTCACTTCTAGTGAATGCGTTATTTCTACAGTAGCTGCAGTAGCTGGGGTTGTATCTATCCATTTGTGCTTATTTCAAGAGAGGAGGAGGTGATTCCCACTCCAAGAGATCTATTGAGGGAGGCCTTGGGAAAATTCTTGTATTGTGTTGTCCTTTTAGATAATATCAGATATTTCTCAATATAGAGTTGAGGGGTAGAACGTTATTTTCTGTAGTGTTGTATCTTGTGTAGCTATTTTGCCGGAAACCCTTGCCAGGGTGTCCTAATGTGTTTGTAAAAGAGGTCAATCCTCTCATTTATGATTATATAATGAATGAAATATATAGATATATGTTATTAAATCTATTTTTTTAGTTTTCATAATAAAAATAATGTTTTTTCTGCCTCCAACATTTTTGTTTTATGATGTATTGGGGTTATGATGCTTTTTAGCATATTTGAGTTGGGGAGATTTGTTTAATGTAGCTAGATTTATTTTTTTTCCGATGTCATTCTATATTTAAGCTAAATACAACATATTTTAGAGGATCCAAGGCCTAGACTGCGTTATTCTTGCACTGGTTTTCTTATACAACGTCCTCATTGGAGATATTGCTGAAATTCCTGGAAAGTAATATTACAATGGTATCAGAGCTCTGCTCTTGGCTCAACTTGTGGGGGGAGATTTATCTTCAGCATGGAGAAGGAAGAAATCTCAAGGCTCGTAATTTAAACCCCGCAGAACATTTCAAGGGATCTCAAGGAGATGAGGCATGAAGAGGACTCTTTAGGGTTTTTCCATAAGGCAAGCACCAGCACTGCAAATGGAATGGGACATTCAACTGCATCACAACGCTCCACCATGCCTTCATTTTTAACTGAAGGAGATAAGGAGGGTTCTCTAGGGGAATATTTTGAATAATATGAACTCCAGTCTCAAAGGTTTAAGGAGCACTTGAGCTTTCAGGAGTTTTGTCAGATCAAGGATGAAAGGAGGAATGATCCTCATCAAGAGGAGGATAAATTGATGCAGGGATCAGCCCTATAGTGTAGTATGGTAGGGTTCTTCTTGCCCAAATTTGATGGGACACCTAAGTGCACAGCAAAATCATGGGTAGAGAAGTTGGACACATACTTCCAGCTCCACAAGGTTTTTGAGATAGAAGATATCAAGATAGTTGTGTTGCACTTGGAAGGGGAAGCTCAAGATTGGTGGTTTCATGGACTGACCACACTTGGGCATCATCATATCACTTCATACTCATCTTTCACCAAGAAGCTAGTGGAGAGGTTTGACCCAAGGGATCTGGAAGCCCACTTTGCCAAGATAACCAAGCTCAAGCAGGAGGGAGATCTTTAGGATTACATTACTGAGTATCTCTAACTTTCAGTGATGGTATCCAACCTCACTATGAGTAGGAAGGTATGCATTTTTTTGAATGGGATGGCTGAACCATTACAAGGGTTGGTCAAGTCTACCAAACCAACTACACTCCTTGAAGCTTTAGAGAAAGCTAGAGATCTACAACACATCTTGCCCAGGGAAAGAACCTTTTTGCAGCAGAAGACCCACTCAAGGCCAAGGGAGACAATCCCTGTTCAAGATTTGGAGGGGAAATGTGTTACAGGGGAAGCACATCATGTCAATACCTTCTCCAAGAAGGATACCAGTGCTACACAACCCATATAAGACTTTTCTCCAAGAGGTGGAGCTGTTGCAGCGTTAAGAGGGGTCCCAAAGTATCTGACCTTGAGGGTGAGAGGCACCATCATGGGGCAAAGAGTTTCTGTATTGATAGATAGTGGAGCCACTCATAATTTTTTTGATGCATGGCCAGTACACAAGAGAAGAATTCCCATGGAAATTTTATTGATGCATGGCTGGTACATAAGAGAAGAATTCCCATGGAGGAGTTTGAGGGATTCTCAGTTTTGGTCCCAGGAGCCATGACTCTACAATGTGCCAAGTATGTTCCCACGCTGACCATTAATATGGGTACCTACACTTTGATAAACCAATTCTTTGTGGTAGATATTCCAGACACCAATGCCATATTGGGAGTCTAGTGGTTAGTCACTCTTGGGAGAGTTACCACTAACTGGAGAACCTCGGAGATGGAATGGACTAGAGGGGAGGATGGCCAGCAAAAAAATATCAAGGGTATGAATGCATATCCCCCTCAGGTTGTTTCAGCACATAGGATGGAGGCATATCTGCATAGAGGAGATTTTGCATGGGTACTGGAGCTGCATATATCTGAGGTGAAGGGCAAAGACTCACCGATGCATCCAGATGTTTAATCTCTTTTGGACCGGTATTCTACATTGTTTGGGGATATTCCACCAGGGATACCTCCTGACCGAGGGTTTGAACACACCATTGAGTTGGAAAAAGGGGTCCAAGCAGTGATCACCACTCCTTATAGACATCCTAAGGCTTATAGGGATGAGATTGAAAGAGCTATCCAAGAGCTGCTAGCACTAGGGCACATCCGGCCTAGTACTAGTCCTTTTGCTTCATCAGTGGTTTTCATAAAGAAGAAAGATGGCACATTGAGGATGTGCATTGATTATAGGGCTTTGAACAAGAAGACTATGAAGAACATGTACCCTATACCCAGGATCGATGAACTCATGGATGAGCTAAGGGGATCCAAATACTTCTCCAAGATTGATTTGAGGTCCAGGCACCATCAAATCAAGGTGAGGGAGCAAGATATTCCCAAGACAGTGTTCAGGTGTCACTATGGGCATTTTGAGTTTTTGGTAATGCCCTTCGGATTAACTGATGCTCCAACAACTTTCCAATCCTGCATGAACCACATCTTCCGAGGTCATTTGAGAAATTTTGTATTGGTCTTCTTTGATGATATTCTGATCTATAGCCACACTTGGGAGGAGCACTTGCAGCATATTAAGATAGTCTTACATATCCTCAAGGAGCATCAGTTCTATGCCAAGCTCTCCAAATATGAATTTGGCCTCATAGAGATGTTGTATTTGGGGCATATCATAGGAGTGGATGGAGTGAGGGTACATGAGGAGAAGATTTAGGCTATCAGAGATTGACTTAAAATTAGGAATGTTACAGAACTCAGAGGGTTTGTGGGCATATGCACATGTTACCGGAAGTTTGTGAAAGGATTTTCACAATTAGCAGCACCACTTACAGACATGACAAAGAAGGGGGATTTCCATTGGACACCTACAATGCATAGAGCTTTTGATAAGATCAAAGAGGTAATGAGTAGTTGTCCTATTTTTGTTTTACTTGACTTCTCTCAACCTTTTGTGCTAGAATGTGATGCATCAGGTGAAGGTATTGGGGCAGTATTGATGCAAGGAGGGCATCCTATAGCCTTTAAGAGCAGGAAGTTTCTCCCTCATGAGAGGCTATACCCCATATATAATAAAGAAATGTTGGCTATCATGCATGCATTAGCCAAATTCTGACAGTATTTGGTGGGGAATAAGTTCAAGGTGAAGACTGATCACAACAACCTTAGATTCTTTCTTGAACAGAGGAAAATTCAGGAGAGACAACAAAATTGGGTGAGAAAAATCCAAGCTTTTGACTTTGACATAGAATATGTCAAGGGGAATAGCAATATAGTAGCTGATGCACTTTCTAGGAGGCATACAACGTTGTCCTTGAGGGGCATGGACGCAGATTGGAAGGCTCAACTCTTAGTTGAGTACTCCAAAGATGACTTTGCATGTGGGATACTTGATGGGGTGGTATTGGATGAGAGAATTAGAGTAATGGATGAAGCTATCTATTATAAGGATCAGATCTACTTGGCTAATAATTCTAAGATTAAGGAGAAGATCTTATTGGCCTCACATGATTCACCACTTTCTGGGCATCACGGTTTCACAAAAACTTACAGATCTATCAGGGAGATATTCTCATGGAAGGGTCTCAAGGAGGATGTGCTCTGACATTTCAAGGAATGCACCACTTGCCAACAGAATAAGGGAAAGCACACTTATCCTTCTCAGTTGTTGCAACCACTACCTATTTCGGATGGGAAGTGGGAAATTATCTCTATGGACTTCATCACCGGCTTATTGACAGTGCAGGGTAAGGACTGTATCTTTGTTGTTGTTGATAGACTAAAAAAGTAATCTCATTTCTTGGAAATTTCTGCACATTATACTGCTTCACAGGTCACTAAGCTCTTCTTCAGAGATGTATTTAGACTCCATGGTCTCCCTAGGACCATAGTGAGTGATCGAGATAGCCACTTCATGGGTGGCTTTTGGCAGGAAATTTTCTGATTAGTGGGGGCTGATTTGACCCCCAGTACTAGCTATCACCCCCAAACTGATGGGCAGACTGAGATAGTGAACAAGTGGCTAGAAGGCTACTTGAGGAACTATGTGGTAGGGAAGC